>OENT01001300.1:0-48906 GCA_900239685.1 Rotaria macrura | reverse complement strand
ACTTCAAAAAAGAAAATGGAAGAAAAAAATACATAGAACTATGTAAAATTTCACGGGCTTTCTTTCTAGACACGTTTCAACCCCTCTTAGGGGGGAGCCAGATTTAGCCACATATTCGGCGGTGTCCTTTGAATTAATTTAACTTCTTCTTGGCTAATGGATCGTGATTCAACCATATGTGTGGCAAACACCAGGAGCAAAAGATGGTTGTAGAATTTTGTAGGTAAATAAGATCTAAATGCGATGAATCCAAATAACAACAAAGATCTCAATTCATTGCCTTTAAAAAGATGATATTTAGTAATTGAGCGTGGCACTCTTGTTAAATTCCGAGGATATTTGTAATTCGATAAGTATTCATCGATTTGTGTTATATTTGTGCACAGAGACCATGGTTGACGACGATATTTTCGATTGAACCATAGCTTTAACAAACGCTTCTTTACAAACAAGGAAAAGCATATGAAAAAGCAAAATATTCTATACAAAATAATCATCATCTTATGTCCAATAAGTACTTACTACCACACCATGATACAAATTATGAAGTGTGTCCGACAAAAAACTAGCACCCACATCAAAGTACTTTAGTGGTCGTAATACACATGGACCAACATGACCACGCATTAAATCCCGTAATTTATATTTGTCATTTGGTTTATCATTTTCATCAATATTAATTACTTCATCATGTGTTAAATTTGATCGAAGACGTGGTTGAGTTTGTGCCGCAGGTAATAATGGGAATACTCTCATCCTCTTTTTTTGATCCTTCATCAATCGGTACCGTTACACCTAAAGAATAACAGTGTTAATATTAGATCTAGATATATATATGGAATATGATAAGTAACGTCTGTAGGAGTTCTCAAATCTTATTCGAGATTTTTTGAATAAAAGAGGTTAAACAATGTTATCGTTCAAGATAACATTAAGTCATGTAATATGACTCTTTCAAGATAAATGTATTGAAGCTCATATGAATGCTTATATATGCTATCAGCAAATGCTAAAAAATTCAATGCTCTTATGGTATATGTCTTCATTTGAAAAATTGACTATTGAGATATTTGTATTTTCTTTTGTTAATGTGACCAGAAAAATCCGGATCAAATTGAAAACATCATAACAAAACCAGCAGGATTTTTAGATATGGGGTACTTTCGATATGTAGTGATCGAAACAATCGATTTCCAGACTCTTGGAAGTGTGTTTATTTCGCTCGCAATTCAAAGTTTCAGCGAAATTACTTTTCTCCGTTTTATTTCAACAGGCACACATGAAGTTGCAAAAACATTCATATTTCTCAAGCTAAGAAAAAATTACGAGGGTTATAACCTCAGGTATATTTCCTTTCATATTTGAAAACGACGGTATTTTAGACTTTCTTGCGAAGATTATAGATGTGTGTAACAGACTTTTTCATTGACAAACAATTTCAAATAAAGAAAAGCATGGCTCAAATTTTGAATAGCCAGTATCTGACATGCACGATGGAAAACCCAAAAGTTAAGGATTACAGCCCACGGATATCACAAACAGCAAATCTGTTATTTTCTAAGTTTGGTTTTGAAAGGTTTAATTTGATATAAGCATTTCTAAACTTATTACGTAGGGGCATGAACACTTCGATCCTTAAATGACAAAAGATTGACCGATGAATATTCTTTGTTTTTCAAAACAATACTTTTCGAACGGGAAACGGAAACAATATAGCGCACTGAAAGAGAACAAACACACCAGCCAACTCGCATCGGCCACAACCATATCCAGCAATGGGTTCATTTAAATTTTGAACAATGGCTTGGGCTGGTTTATCTAAACAAGCTCCTAGAAGAAAGATTCGAATTGGCTCGAGCATATTGTGTGATGGTGCCAAGTGAAAATATCGTCCATATTCCAATTGTTTAAGTTCATGAACTATTGGAGTAAATATAGCATACATTAGATCTCGAGACGGTTTAGTTTTACTGCATGATACACCAGCAACTATTACATTTTTCATTTTGAATCTTTCAGTACGTTTCAATTCATTAATAACGAAAGAAATAATCCATAAAGATGTGTTGGAACTTTTAGCAACGCTGATGCCATCGACATTCATAAGTAATGATATGAATCTTGTCGACGACTGTTCTAATAGAATACGATCATATACTGCCCCATCGGAAATATCTTTCATGATATCAATTCGCTGCATAGGTTGATCTTGACGTTTAAAATTTAAATATTTGATACGAGCCAAAATATCTCGAACTTGAGGTAGTATCGGCATATATAAAAATTGTAAAGGAGGATTTTCAAAATCGGTATGTTGACGACATTCAACATTATCACAAGCATTAATATTTTTGCAAACTTGGTTGCATTCAACGCAAATATTAATCATAGTTGACTTATCACTTGATTGAGTTTCTCGATGAAAAATACGAGTTATTCGAGAATAATTTTTTGGTACATTGCATACTTTTAAAATACGTAAAAAGTGACAAATATCTTTTATACAGGTATTAGTAAGTTTATGCCGTCCTTTCAGTAAGATGAGTGTCGTTGCAATCTCTTTCTCTGTAGGCTTTGAGCTTCTAAAGGAAATATGTTAATGATAAATAAACAAAATAACAAGCGTTTATACGATTTGTTTGAGGCATATTCGTTAAATCTGAACATAGTAGAATTGAGACCAGTGTATTGTTCATCAATAGTGAACCATTCATCTTCATCGTTATTTTTATTGGAATTATTTGAAGTTGATGAAGAAAATGTGTCGATATTAGACCCACAATTTTTTTCTTCACTAAACACAACACAACAAGATTAAAAATTATCACGTAAAGCACGACACAAAACTAGTGTCGTTACTTGGTATTATCTAATTTATCAGTTATATTAGTTCTTAGAAAACGTTCAAGTTTTTTTCGACGTCGAAATACAGTTGATCTGTGAACCATTTCGTGTATATCTAGCAGAAGAGAAAATATTTTTCTTTTTATTCAGAACTTTTTATTTGTCTTTTCTTGTTCTAGTTTTTTTGACAGCTCAAACATGAATTACACACACAAAAATAGATATTAAAATTCATCATCATCATCATCGTCCTCTTCGAGTTCGTCGTCATTATATTCCAAACGACCAGAATCTTCTTTAATCGTGTGTACATCCGATGCATCATTTTTATGATTTTTAACCGAATGGGAAACATTTGCATTTAAACCGTTGGTAGCTGTAGTTAATAGTTTCTTGTTATTGTGTGCATGGCTACGGAAAACGCCGTTTATAGCTTCTCGGAATGATCGATTACCAATAGGACCATGTTCTTGCTCGACAAATTCTAAACAAAGTCATGAAGTCATAACAATTATCACTTAACGAAAAAAAACAATTTCATCGCAACAATACGATTGCTTGACGTGTAAGTATTTCGGTGTAGGAAAAATTGTTACAACTACTATCTATTAATAATCAAGGTTTACTAATCCAAAAACTCCATTAAATCATTAGTATTTGTTGATATGATTTCAATAATTGCAAGAATACAAGTATGACAACAAAGCAATGCAAAACAATTCTATATCGTACTTGACTTTATTATTGAACAATCAATTCATAAAAGAACACAAAGAAAAACTATATTACATTGTTCTACCAAAGTATCTTTCTATAAATTAACTTGTTGTAACTAAGATATGATGCAGATTTTCTCTGAAGGTAGATAATTACGATGGAAAATTTACCTCGAATTAATTTACGTTGATATGATGTTACATCTTTACCACGTTTAGAATTCAGTTCCGATGGTGTATGAAGAGCTTTAATGATTTGTCGAGTGGTACTCGTTGGAGTATCTCGAATACACGCGCTCAACAATGATGATTTTTTAAAGCCCAAGTTGGTTGCAATCGTATCATTAGTTGATTGTATATCTTTCGGGCCAAGTATCTTTCCAATGTGTACCAACCACTGACGACCACCTTCCCCTGGCATAGCTAAAATTAGTATTAAAATTAGTATCAAGGTCAACACAGAATACGTACGTAAGCTATTTTCTTTATGACGTCGATAAGCCAACACAAGTTTATCATATTTTAGTTTCAATTCATTATAATCATTTTGAATTTTATTGTATTCTTTCACGTAGTATTCTTTATCTTCAATATTTGGATCGATGTCTATAACACGTTTACTATTACAATATTCGTTGCTACGATCATTACTACTAAATAAACTTCCTGAAAATTATATATTTAAAATCAATATTGCCGATCGAAATAAATATGAATCCGTGCTTGATTTGAGATATTCTTTTTCCGTCGCCTTAGATTAATTCTTCTTTTAGATGGTAAAGTGAAAACAAGCGAATGAGAAAACCTATTCTTGTGCATGTCGAACAAAAACTCTTGCTATTTTTAAGATCAACAATTGCACGCGAATAAAAGAATTATTTAACTAATAAAAACAAAGCGATTATCATCAATAAATACAATCAAAGTAGAAATTAAGATTTATTTTATGTTGCAATGTGCAAAGAAATTTAGGCGCTAAGTAATACTAATTTATATCTGTTTTTTTCAAAATACTTCTTGGTTTTCAGAGTTTCATTAGAAACTAATCATTAAAAATCAATTCTATTTACCTTCAGGACTTAATTGTCGTTTTGTTTTCGAATGTGTTGAAGATGATTTTGGTGTTGATATGACTTGAATTGAACGATTACTTTTGGGTGTTTGCATGTTACAATCATTGATTGGTAATGGGTTTGATGAAGTTTCATAAGTAATAGTTGATTTACATGATGATGAGGCACCAACAATGACTTGTTTTTTCAACACTAGTAATAGAGCATCTTACTTTTAATGTGAACAAAGCCGGGTTTCATTTTCACGCTAATAATTATTATTAGACATTGATCAAAAGTTGTTGATTCTTATGAAATTTTGGTTAAGAATAACGCCGAGTATCTCTCTATTTCAATTATAGTGTCATCTAAGAATTCGTCCGAATTAATTGCTACATCAAATGTTTATGAGGAGATTTCAGCATCTTGAAAAATTATTCAACATCTAAGAATTCTAATCATAAGTTTTCTTTCAGTTGGAAAGCAACCCGAGAAAAAATCTATCAGTATGTAATGAATCCTTTTTCATTGACTAAAACTGCGAATACTATTTCACATCAACGAGAAAAATAACATAAAACTTATCAGTTAGTAAAATTGGTGCCTATTGTATGTAAGAAAACTCACTTTGATCCAAGGTTTTTTGTTTCTCATCTGCACGATCAGTACATATATTCTTTTTTAATGTTGAAGCAGCTTGACATTTTTGAATGACTGTTGAGTCAGATGTTTTTTGATTTGAACGTACAACAGGTTGACAGGCAGAATTCAAGATGTTTTTGTTCGACAATACATTGTCTAGAAGAGAAGGACATTTTCTTGAACAATACGAAAGAAAGATCGTACCGAATATTTGTCGCCCTTTTATCCGACGAATCGCCTGTGTCTTGTTTAGCTTGTGGCTGTGTGAATCATATTCTGTTGTTGGTTCAAATTCAGGTGAACCTAATAGATGAGAAAATGTAAACAGAATGCATGAATATTTTCAATTTACCTAGATCTGTTCGTGTTCTTTTTTGTTTAGGTTCTCCAGCAAATGATTGTTGTTTATGAATGTTTTCCTTGTTTATCTCTATTAGAGAAAATTCAAAATGTATTGTTTTTTCTTAAATTTTGTTTCGAAGAAACCATTAATTCACATGATTTAATATTTTTATTTATTTTCTAAGGTATGTAAATAAGTAAAATCTTTGAACTTTTAATAGCATCTTCATATTAAAAGAACAAAACAAAAATTAGTATATTTGATTCATTTTATTGTCATATGTCTATCATTATGGTAACAGATGATGAATGACAGCAAGTAACAGGAAAGACAAAATTTACTAAATTGAAATAAGAGAATACAGGGAAGAAAAAGAATGGAAAATATGTTTCTATATAAACGATTTGACATTTGTATCTTTCGTCTCGACTAATTTGAAGTATTGTTCGCATGTACATATGTAGCATATATGTTAATCGTATGAATTTTTTTATACTGATCTCTCTATGAAAACGATGTTACTTAATGGCATAGCTTAAAGTGATTCAAATAAACTATTTAATTGTTAAAGTATTTAGATCATAGTATTTACCGTTTTCGTTTGAAATACAATCGTGTGAATCTTGTTCATGTGTTGGTAATTCGAATGCACTAATCATTTTATTAGAACCCAAAACTTCAACATTATCGTCATCAGCAACAGATGATAGTATTTGCACTTGCTCGGCACAATCTTCCTCTGAGCCTAGAATAGATCAAATGAAGCATTTTATTAAATAAGATTGTTAATGTAATATCAAAAATGAAAATAAGAATGTATTAATACTAATTCTGCTGCCTTTCTTGGCATCAACGAGATGAGTTATATTTATCGACAGCATATCTATTGCTATGGACTACGAAATATTAGTGTGCTAAAAGGTATGACAGATTATTCAAATCAAGAAACAATGAACTCAATCAGTAAATATTATCTTGATTGTATTCTAGTGATTGCAATGGTTGCAATTAAAATAGGAGCAATTTACTCACCAAATAAAACTATTTTTCCTCTGTTTGTACCACGACCTTTAATATCAACTTTGTATGTAACTAAATCGTTTTTTTTTAATGGTCGACCAAAGTCAACAAGATTTTTTGTAGGTAATAAGATATATTTCATAAGTTCCCTATTACCGCTATCATTTTGAATTATAACGTGAGTATGATTTTGTTTCGTAATACGCGATGATGTTGTTGAATCACCTAAGCTGGTTTTCGAATCGTATTTTTGCATCTAAAAAATTGATATCTTATCACAAATCGATGGATTCATGTGTTTATGTAGAAATGATTAAATAACAATTTTTTTCAAATGTGTACTAACCGTTAAAGCTATGTCTATCGTTGAAAATTTTTTTCTAACACATGGCAAGAGCAACATGCGTGCAACGAACTGATTCAAACGCATTAGCATTGCTAACGTTTCTTTTTTTTGAAATTATTAAAACGTATATTAGGAAACAATTTTGAACTTTGAACGACAAGCCTTGAGTAATCAAATTAAAAAATGATGCTATTCAATCAACAATGCATAGATTGATGATTCTTTTGACGATTTACCATTTATCAAGATGGCTTGTGAAATGTATTGAAAAAAAAAACAACACGATTTACACTCATTTAAATCATTTATTTTTACACGAAGAAATAATGAGAAATATCTTCAATGACGTTTATGATATAGGTAGATGTGTGCTGAATATCGTGACATTAAAGTATATTTGAATAACGATAGTCAAAATATATCTTTTCATGTTGACAAAGGAATACATCTTTCGTGAAATATGAATAATTGAAGTGCAAACAACACTGGTGAAACGCATGAGACAAAATAGTACCATGCTTGTATGTTATTCATGTCTAAGCTTGAATAATTTATTTATCTATCGATGTTTTCTTTAATAGAAATAAAAAAGTATACAAGAATAAATAGTATGCTGACTTCTAGTGATTTTATCATTCATATGTTAATTCCTATGCGATAAGTTTGTGTGCCGATCAGTGTAAAACAAAAGCAGTGTTTCTATATCATCAATATGCAATTATTATTTGTATCGTACTATAGGATTTCGATTATCATAATATTTTCATCAATGAAACCTAATCAATTTGTGAGCATGAATTTTTCATAAATGAAACGATATTTAGTTTTCTTCTTTCATTTTTTCCTAGTAGATTGCAAACTTTAAAGACAAGATCAATATCAACTATACCAATTTTAAGCTTAACTTTCCCTTAATTATCATGCGTACATAACGAGTTTGAATTGATTACCTCAGAAGTTATTTTGATGAACATGATTCAATAAATTTGAAATAAAATATTTCGTTTCATTTTTGAAAAATTCACATTCAAGTATTGGTTATTTTTCATTAACTATTATCATAATCATTTGTCTAAAATTGATAGAATATGCTCTCATTATCATGAATGAAAAAACACATCCACTTCGTTCAAGAAGATTGTAACACCATCGAGCCGTGTGTGGCTCAGAGCTACTTGTGTTCGGTTAGCATCAAATGGTCATGGGTTCAAATCTTGGTTCAAGCTGTCAATGAAAAATTTACCACCCTGTTGCTCACGATGTTTGAGGTTATATATCATAGTTCGCTATGGTGCGTCGGCTCGAATCCGACACAGAGTGATGATCACCTTTTTATTTTTTTAAAAAACCACAAACGCGTTTGTGCACGTCTACCCCATTGCTTGCATCAAAGCGCGTTGTTACTACTCTTTGAGTTCAAACGTAGTCACAGTATCCCTACAGATTCAAACGCGTTTATTCTAGGTTTTGCGTTACCATATAGTCACTACTATTTTTGCGAATTTACGCATATTCAACCATAGCCAATTACAAACGCATTCAAGTAAAAGGACGTGTTCAAACGCCAAAAATAGGTTCCATTTTGGACGCATTCGAAGGCCCCTAGAGACAAAAATCAGTTGTGATGCGTGTATGCTTTTTCAGGACGCAGATGCGCTCGACCGTTTTCAACGCGTCCACACCCTCGAAAATGTTGCATTTTAGACGAATCTAGATGCGTCTTCAGAAACAAATAAGTTGTGATGCGTGTAGGCTTTTTAAGCGTGCAGATGCATTTGACCAGTTTCAACGCGTCTACACCCTCGAAAATGTTGCATTTTAGACGCATCTAGATGCGTCTTCAGAAACAAATGAGTTGTGATGCGTGTAGGCTTTTTACGCGTGCAGATGCATTTGACCAGTTTCAACGCGTCTACACCCTCGAAAATGTTGCATTTTGGACGCATCGTGATGCGTCAAGTCATATTGATCTCAAACGCTCGGAGACGCGTCGAAAGTCCAAAAATGGTTACATGGGTTTTATAGAAGTATCAACTGGAGATTGACAAATTTATTGAGCAAAATTTGTTCTCATAACAGTCCCATTGGGAGTACTGAAATCAAAGCAAATATAATTTAATCCTTCGCCTTCACAATGGAAACTGGACGCCATCGATCGAGTAGAATTCGGCATATATGAAAACGTCTTCTTATTATGAGACCGAGTCTGGTGAAATTTCACTGACTTTCAATACACGCGGATTTCATCCAAATCGAATGACTTTATATACTGGGTTCCCTAGACTGAAAGGATAGGGTCTGGAAACGGGAATTCACCTGTGTCTGTCTGTCCATATGTCTGTCTTTCTGTAACAACCTCAGTACAACTATTTATGTGACCCAAATGGCCATTTCCATGAGACAATTGACCAGTTCCATGGCAAAAGTGACCATTTTCATGACACAATTGACCATTTCTATGGTGCCTACGATGGTAGAGTTCATGGGAGGAAAACGCCGAATAACTCCCTTCCAGTGATGAAGCCTATGCAGGATATGCCCCCTATGGTATTTTGAGGCTGCCGTCCCAAAATCTCTGAATCTGGCTATAAAGACTGAAGGTAATGCTTCTTGTTATGTTGCTACACCCTTGCAATATTGTTATGTTTGTAGTAATCCGTGAGAAAACATTTTGTCGTTGTGCTTCTGTTGTTGTCATAGCCTTCGAATTGTTTCATATGTGTCTTTTGAATATTGAATCACGCTTGATTGTATCCTTGCTTGTCAGTCCTCTCTTCACCATGCGTATATAAGCACATGGTTTTCTATGTGAACGATTCGATGTATGATACGAATGAGTGAATAAAGCGTAATTCCATCAGCACTAGTCTCCCTTCTATCAGATTTCGCCACACTGACAAGTTAGTAGCTAGGTGAGACCTAACCCGCCGCTTCCCCATCTCTGAAAACATCAGAGCCCCGTAACATGATTTTTGAAACACGTTTCTGATAAACAAGAGAACTCAAGATCCCCACCCCCCTTCCAAAGCTCCAATTTTGCTGCAGCTCCTCTTCGTGTTTCGCTTATTCTTTGTTTTTTTCTCATTGATTTACGTTGGAAATTTTTCATTTTCGCTTTTTTCTTGCCTCGTTTTCACCTATTCGACTCACTTCATGTCTCCGATGAACTTATCCACTCTTTTCTTTGAAATTTCAAGATCGAATTCTGACACAAGCAACTAATTTTCTCTCCAGTCGTACTCTCTATCAGTCTACGGCCCAGTAAATCAAGTTTTGATGTCGATGAACGTTACTTGTTATTTAGCTGAACCGATTAAGGATCATCTGTTGTTTGCTCGTGAGGCCACAAGCACCGATACCTATGGATATACTCACGGTGCTCTGCTTACGACACGACGAGAAATCACTCGACTTCTGTTTATATATATACGATATGTTGCCGACACAGAACTCAGCCATTTCCCGATCTGCAATAACTAATCTACTAGATGGATTTATCCTCATCAATTTTATCTGCCTTCAGCTTGGCTTGTATTGAAAAATCGCTTTTATTTTAAAGTTTCATGTGACCAGATGTATAATCTACTCTAGTCATCAGCGCACTAATACATATCAATAGAAATGTGAGAAACTCATTTTATTTTTTTAATGATAAAGACTACAATGATTGAGCAGACAGCGATTTAGTTCAAATGATGCCAAGCTGCTATGATGGCCTTCATCCAACTACTTTTCTGAACTAAAAATTCTGTCATTCGAAAATTCAAAAATAGCACTGAAGACCTTTATATCACGTCTATGACAGGGTCACTTTTCTAGCCATAAACTTCAACAATCATTACAGTCGTGTTTCATCAAAATATCCTCACTTTTCATGAATGGTAAATAGTGAAATATATCGAAAACTGTTCATTGCATCCAAAAGGTAGATGATTGTTCTATTGGTCTAAGTACAAGCAGGTCATGTGAAAGCAGCTTGAAAGATGCCTGAATCATTCCAGTTGTAAAAGCGGACATTAAAATGAACACGTTTTAAACCTTCGGTTGTGACATCTAAACTGTTGATTATCATTAAAAAAACATAAAACAACGACTGTTAAATAGAAATTATTGATAGAGGCAGGTGTTATAATGTCATTATCTCTCTTTTGAGCGACTCAAGATGGGAGGGTGGATTCCAGCTCGCGTGACTATTCTCTGAACTCACTTTCACACCTTCATCCACTCACAACAATTTTCAACTGTTACTTAAATTATTCAATAGATTCTTGGTTTATAATTAAATGCCATGTACATAATTATTTTTGTTACATATTTTCAGAATCAAAAAACGTATTCAAAATATTCACTAAAGATATCCTTTTAATCAATAGTCTTACTTATAGAGACGCGTGAAGACTTTTAATACATACGAAGAATAATGCTAACAATGTGTATTATAAATTAATTATTAAAAAGCACTTGTAACGAGAACTATTGTGCAACCTCCAAGATATTCTTCGGTTTTGAACGATTCTCCAATGGCCAACAGTTAATCTCATACAAAGAAGAAGATAAAAACCCTGGGAAAAGGATTACCTACCGAATCCCTACAACCTATATATTAAAAATGTTATAATGTACCCACTTTTATTCATGATTAATAATATTGATATTGATCGATCATCTATACTGAAGCAATCTTGATTTTAATTCGCACAATCCTTTTTATGATCCATCCCTTTATAATGCAAGTAATTTTACTGCTAATAAATTTAACTTCGAACTTCCCTAGACTCTTCAATAGGCAATTATATTTCGTAATTATGCAAAAAATGATCAAACGCATTTATCACAATGAACATTAACTTGTTAGAGTGGTTACTAAAATCTGGAATCAATGCATTGTTCATTAATTAATTGAAACACAACTTCTCACAATAGCTTTTTCGATTAATCTTCCGCCTATGTAGTTCCATGAGTACTCTTATGACTTCATTCTTATTATAATCAGGTGATTTAATAGACCGTAGTATATTTTATGCATACAACGATGGGGTCTCCATTGAAATTGCTTCGGCTAAAGAAATATCAACTCTTACCTGAAGCTCGACAATTACATATGTTTAATTTAAGTAATCTCTGGTTTTTGACAGCCTTTCAATGCTCAGCAGATTATCCCAAAGTCATCCGAATTGTACGGAAAAAATCAAACTTAAAATCTTAGTACATAACTTTTCAAAATATATTATTCTGGCAGAGATAGCTATATGACATGGGCAAAACACACATCTTTTTATGAACGAATTTTATGCAATTTAAATTTACTAAACTATTTTCATTTATCGAAAAAAAATAGTTTTCAAACGAAACATGTATTCTTTGCGCTTTTGGTTTTGCTTGTGATTGTAAATCCAAAACCCCGATGAGCTTTTCAATGTCTCATTTAATCACATGGAACGCATCGGGGAAATAAGACCCTGAGTTTTTCTCATTTATTTATTGCTAGCAAAGCCAATTTATATAATTATTATTTTATTTTCGACAAAGTCAATTGCTAAAAAGCAAGAGTTGATATTAGTACATTGATTTGTATCATTTTAAAGTATTGATTGGTCTGCTTTTCAATTGATTTTACTATACTTACCGTTTAAATAGGAAGTTTCTTTTGCAGAAATTCCATTCAATTGGAAATTATCTATCTGATTTATGATCTTTACGAGACTTTGGAATTGACACGATGCCGAATATCATATGATGAGTCGCCTACAAGAGACGAAAATCGAGATCTTGATTGCTCGACACACTCTCCACATCCACACAATCTCAAAACAGAAGATGTGATTATTATTGGCAAGAGCTCTGTTTCTTACGCATCAGCATCAGTTGTCAATGTTTATTCTTGATGAGCCTAATCCGAACCCTCCTAATAAAATAACAGTATCTATCATTGAAAATGTTCTAAATTGATATCGCCCTAAAAGCAATTCGTTTTCTTACATTACACACCAATAAGGCACATATACATTACCTTTGAATCGAATACCCACCCTTGAAAATGGACATATCACCAAAGTCATATGAACAAAAAAGAGAAGTTGAGGAATGTGCTATGTGCTCAACAGAATCTCTTTTCTTCAATTATTCACTAAACTGGATTATGATTGAATATTTTTATCCAATGTATATTATTTGTAAATATACATGTATATACATAATAGACATGATCACAACGGTCACCATTGTCTCATTCAGAAATTTTACAAATGTTTGTAACTGACTCTATTTTCATTATCTTTTACCTGCTGTACTTCAATGGCACACTGTACGCTTTTTAGAGAAGTATTCATCTGTGTAACATTTGCAACACCATCTAAACTATATATGCTATTGAATTTGGTTGCTAAGTTTTGCGTTTTCCACACAAAGTTTTTACAATTATTAATTAAATAGTCTCAAATGTAATGATCCTTTTCATATTCAAGAGAAATACTTGTAGTTCCATCATGCCATATTTCTGCTTCCAAGAATATTTTCCATATAATAATACTATATTTAGCGTGTATTCCAGGGGAATACTTTAATAAGAAGCTTTCACGACAGTACTTAGCGAGTAGTAGCTTTAATTGTAAATTAAACTCTTTTCGATCAGTATCACGAATTATGTAAAATTTAACAGAATAGTATTCGACTAGAGCTGAACGATGCATCTATCAAGGAGTTCGAGTCATTTTTATTTCACACTAATATTTGTATATCTATGATGAAGATTTGGAAGATGCATAACAGTATTCTGGATATCTATCCGAATATTTATTAGTGATGTAATTCTCAAAAGACACCACATGTGATCAAAACTGAACACAGCAAAATCTAATGGTTGTAATTGATGCAAATTTAACTTGATCACATCATTGGAGAAATTTTCACAGTGCCGAAAGGAGTTCGTTTTTGACTTTGCACAAGCTTATCACTCGGTTCGACTAACACAATGTTTGAATTCTGCGGATCAACTCTCCATTTAAGTCCATCAGTGACAGTTACATTGTAGCTGGCTTTTGGAAAATGTAAATCTGGTACGAAAATTTCGGTAGGCTCTTTAATTGTTTCATCAACGATATAGGACAGTTGAAAATATCGTTCTTCAGGAATGTATATCATGCTTGTAGGTTCGCCCGCTATAGCTCGAGCATAGACTCGTGATAATCGATCGATAAGACCTGTTTGACCGCGAAGAGTACCCCAGTAAGCCCATGATTGGATAAATTGATCGGCTGCCCCCAAACTCCACCGAAGTTGTTCGTCGCATGCCTGCAAATCGTTATCACATGCCCCAAACTCAGTGAGAAATGCTGCGCCACCTAGCTGTGAAAGATCAACCTAAAACGAGAATGATTTTTTTCCATTGGGTACAAGTTGTCAACACAGTCACTAAGATAACCAAGCTTATTCTAAAATATTTGCTACTTTTGACTTCTTCAATGTTGGATACTAGAGGTCGACTAACCGAATCATTTTATTCCGATTCGCTTGAGTCTCTGACACATCCAGATTCTTTTCACTGAAACTCAACATTGAAATTCACCTTCTGTACGTTTTGGTAATCCTTCTAATTGAAAACGAGAGAAGCGTTCTCTATTACATGATACTAGGACTTGTTTATTCACCTATAATAGCAAATACTGGCAGTATCTTAGAAAGTAACGCGGCATACTCCTAGATATTAATATTGAACAAAATTCGATCGTAGCAAAACTCTGACTTTTAAAGTATGAGTGACCATTCACTGAACTGAAAATATATTTAATTTTTGTGTTGTATGTCATCTTTAAGGCAGGTCGTAGCATTTTTATTAATATACGGAAAAGGACTACACCGGACTTATCTCATTTTTACCCGAACAGACTTGAAAACATCAGGTCCTTCGACATCGTCACAGATAACGCGTTCAAATACTGGTATGCTTTCATTCCCCGGTACTGGGTCGAGTGAAAAGACTATGCAATAGTAATGATAGGACAATACGCTGCGATTACGATAAATATCACCACCTGGAACATGAGTGAATCCAGTACCAAAGTATTTACCATTTAGTCGAACTAGAATTATAATTTTTCGTGAAAAAGGAAGATTAGAACTCTTTAGGGAGGATTTCATAATTTTACGAACCTCCCCAAGTGACCGGTTCGTAGAAGATCAGTGTCTTATCGTCTACTGATCGAATCGCTTTAGCCAATTTGTCATACAATGGCTGCAAATTTGTTGTACCAGCGACGCCTGGTAGTACCAAAAACGGATTAGCAATGTAATTGCCAGCCCAAGGTTCATTAATCAGTTCATATCTATTGGAACAAAGAAATGAGAAAAAAACCACATAATGCTCTTAGTTGAAAACATAGAAATTCTTGATAGTTTCAGGAATTTTTATGAACTAGTCGTTTGTCCAACTAAACAAGCCGATCGGATCACTTACCCTAGAATATTAGAATAGTCTTGGAAATTTTCAGCCACTAATCTCCAGAAATTGCCCATCGAGTCAACTGCACCGGCCACATTATCATATAAACACTGAAATCCATGTGAACATGCTTCGGTTACATATCTTGTTTTAAAAGCACATTCGTTTAAGATTTTGACGAAAGCAAAACCATCTCCCACTTACCCTAAGAACCAATTTCCGATGGGCGGCGCCGTTTTCAAGGGCCAAGGATCTAAAAGGAATAGTAGGCATTCAAACTAATCAGAAGTTCTAATTTGTCTACGATGATTTACATGCGTGAGCTGAAGCTGGAAAGCGGTCATACAACCATGCTGGTATGCCATCGTAAGAATTTACTCGACTACTCAAGACATCTTGGTGCATATCCAGTAGAACAAAAATATTGTGGGATTCCAATAATTCGACAATTTGTTTCATGATATCTAAGTA
Source organism: Rotaria macrura (assembly GCA_900239685.1). NCBI lineage: Eukaryota > Metazoa > Rotifera > Eurotatoria > Philodinida > Philodinidae > Rotaria > Rotaria macrura. Next base: position 33,035 of record OENT01001300.1, on the reverse strand, counting down.
GGTTTGATTGTATTGTTGTGGTTGTGGCTCGACACCTGACCACATCATTCTAAATGAAACCAACTATTAAAACTACTCAATAATCGACATAGAAAAGTACCCAAGTCGAACAAAGTTCAAACCCCATCGTTCCATATCGGCCACAAACTCCTTGTCAAGCAGTTCGATAGGATACCATGGAAATCCTTTCGTTACAAAATTGGCACCATGATAAATACGAACTCGGTTTGCACTATCGATAATATACGAATCGTTGGTGTATACATCGGCTGAGCCATGACACCAAATGAAAAAAAATGCAGAGCAAAATATGAATACTACTGGCGCTTTCATTTAGTATTGAAAGATGCCTGTTTATATGAATAAGGTGCTATTATGTATCTATATATATTCTTTGATGGTAGTGTGTTAGATAAGGCTACATTGGTGTGTTTGTCATATATTATCTATCAAGATAAAGTCAGTAAAATAGACATAAAATTCATAGTGATATTACTTTTCTAGTGAGGGACTTGCTGGCGACGTGTTCTCTTGTCACTCTTGCAAGCGGATAGGGTGTGGTTGTTGGTGCAAGATACCAGGTTGGATATCAAAACTTCTCTCTATAGAAACATGATACATAAAATATTTTAACCAAAGGCACTCACAACCGCACATCGTAATAGGTAGCGTGTCACTGATCTCCCACTACGATCTTCTGAACCGGTGATAACAAATTTGGTCGAAAAGTAAAAATGTCGAAGGGGAAACATGTCGAAAGAAGAATAATTTGAACCACATGAGAAACGACTCTATTTTTTTTGAACGAGGAAAACTTAAAATCAATAAATAAAATCAACACATGGATGAATGGCTTGGTTAACTTCAATATAAGCTGAGTAGAATCATTTGGCCCTTTTCGCTACTAGAAAGGACAAGCCTGTAAGCAGGCCAGATGCATCCATAAGATTGCCACAGTATCGTTTTTATAAGGTGTTGATGCGGCTCTGTATTACCGATGTTCGATAGTTATTTTTCTTTGATGCGCCACTCGACCATTGAGCCATTATCACCGTGACTCGTTTCCCTTCCCGCTGCAAGAAATTATTGAATTGTCAAATGTTCGGATGATTCTGTAGAAGTCAAGAATGCGTTTTGCTATGATAGCCTTGAATATGAAAAAGCGCAAAAGAGTTATCTAACCGAACAGTGCGTTTTCTCACCTTCACATATGTTGTTTTTTCGAGTATCTGACGCTGATACATTCCATAATTCAGTATTTTTCCTTTTCGACAGTTTTCCTTTCGAAATTAGTTGAGTAAACCGCTGAACCAGCTGAAAGAGAAAGACTAGAAAATAACTCGAATAGAGGGCATGGCGTATAGCTATCCTGTGAGCAGAGAAAGCCCCGGCGGTCAAAATGACACTTTTCTCTGACTAAGATAGTGTTCCCCTCACAGACTAGCTGACTCAAGGAGTTACACTCAAAGATCTGTATTATTTACCATTCATTGTGCAACTGCATTCGGTCATCCTTGAGAAACTCGGTGACGAAGTAACCAGGGAGACGATGCTGCTCCTTTACAACGCAACCATTGACAAGACCATTGTTGTACAAGCTGTCATCATCTAAGCAGCCGTCCTCAAAATGAATCACCGAACATATTTTCCAGACACTACACCAACTGAATAACCCCTCCCCCTTTCCCACCGGGTTAGATAACACTGGGTCTTCTTTTATGTCCAGGCGAACCAATTTTCCAGGGTGGAATTCTCATACCACTTTTAGGTAAAAGTTTTGAAATCCTTTTGTCTCAGAGATTAGTATGGGAAGTATCTAATTATTTGATAATTTTGTCATACATAGGGATTCACGTATATCAAAATTCTCTCTGTGGCTTTATTTTGTTCCGTGGAGAATATCATTGAAGCCGTTTTTTTATAATTCTGTGACTGTATGAAGTACCATCGTCCTTTGAAAAATGAATAGCCACGAATGCATTCACAGCTAGATAAGATTTTATAGACTACGACTCGTACATGATCAAAGCGTTGAAAATATTTTAGGTGTGGCGAAAAGATGGACAATAAACAGTGCAAAGAGTTCCATTAGCCTAGCATATAATTTGCCGTTCAGAGAATTGCGTTCTGATTCATGCTCATTCCAGTGATTGAAAGCAACGTATGTAAAATTTCATACACACTTTGTTCCTCCGGTATTTGGTAGTTTTGCTCAATGCATTGTCAACTTGGATGATCGTTTCAGACTATTCACGCTGAACAACAGTAATTCAGCTCTCAATGGCACGGTAAACTTGAAGGAGTGACAACAATTTGGAAGTAGATTAAAATTAGACAACAAGCTACGTTAAACTCTCAGACTCCTGTGCACGTGTTTTCTATTCTTACATTTACTAAGTATCCAGAGTTTTATTTTATATTTGAAAACATCTTTATCGACCTTATTTAATTTGAGAAGTATTGAGCGCATAAGTTCGGTTACTTTATGTGGCGTCTATATACTACGAGGGTACTTTCTGATTAATGATACTCGTATGTCACTATGAAAAATCCTAACACTGTCTACATATATCTAAGTCATAGTTGCGAATGCATATAAAATACTTAATCTTTTCAATATTTGCATTAGAATGCCGACAGAAAAACGAGTCTAGTTTTTATCTGCAACAGGTCAAATGTGTGGAAAAAACCGCTAAAAAGTCTAAGGAATTACACCGATAATGCACAACTTTGAGAATCGTTACTCATTGCCTACCCATGGCAAAAAAACCGTTACTTTTAAATGCTGCAGAACGCGTTAATGCTGGCCGGTTTAACACGTTTCGTAGCTTCTAAACCGGTTAAAAACGCCGCGAGACGATAAACTTTTCGTTTTCATTCTGGAATTCTGGTTCCGAAACGCGTTTTGAGTAAGTGGGGAAAGGGTGTTATACGCTTCTCGTCATGGGAAACACTGCGAAACGCGTTAGATCGGCCAGCATTAACGCGTTTCGCAGTGAATATATCCTTGTTTTTTTTGCCATGGGATACAAATCGTCACTAAAACTGCCCCAATCTAGTGTCAGAGTGAAAATTATAATGACCAACAAGATACTCGAATGTTTGCAAGGATAATCTACTTCGATTCTTTTTTCTATTTTCTTACAATGCGTATAATATCTCTTCTGCTACTATGACAACGCTCTAATCCTTTAGACAATACAGGGAGACTCAGAAAAAAATCAGGAATCAAACACTTTTGGTCAGATCAAAAGATCGGGGTCCTCTATTGGGCCCTATTTTCTACTGAGTTTTTAATTACAGCGTTTCTCAGATAACAAAAAGATTTCAATGACCTCAGAAAACATTTTTTGAGGAATTGAATTTCAGAAATTATACTGATTTTAGTCTTTTGGGGCTCGTCATGTTAAAATCCTAAAAATCAGGCATATCTTCGTGTAAATACGCGAATTAAAATTTAATTTAAGCGAAAACATAAATTAACTAAGGATGATCTTCAATTTTGCCCCGTGAAATACTTGTCCGAGATGGTCTTGTAATCTGGAGCAGGGTGCTTCATCTTCTTTTGCTCGTAGGTTCTATTGTTTTCATGGAACATGCTAATGCAGTTTAATAACGGGCACCAATGCAGTACGGAAAAGGTGAAGGGCTCTTGTGTAAAGAATTTTCTGTAAAAACAATCTACGGCTTCCTCTACTCTGTTCTAATATCTCTTTCAGATTGAATATTCCACCGATGTTCACAGAATAGTACGAAATGTGATCTATGCATTGATGTATGTTGCTGATATATCCCATGAACATGCCAGTCATTCATAGATGCATAGGTTGTTTTTATAGAATCCAATCAAAGTAACAGGCGATGTTAGAAGCGTTTTTCAAGTGCACTGCTTTATTTGTAGATGAGTATTTATTATGCTCGTGACAAATATCGATATATTCATGATCCATGAATGAGCCAATTTATTACCCATAATGAGCACATTGGCGTGAATAAGATCGATGCAGTATGTTCTACACTGTATAGATTCAATCTGCTTTGATTTTTACTAAACACTCGTATTTGATTTTGTATAAAGTTCCTTCGGAAAAAAAGTGGATATAACTTATTTAAAAACGTGCTTCATAGCGTTGTTTGAAATCGAGTCTAATCCTACCTTGTGATGATGACTTTTAGGTCCAAATGAAGAATTCTTACAGAAAGAATCATAAGTAAAGTAGAAACTATCGAGTTAGCTCTTTAGCAAGATCTAAATATCGATTGTAAATGGTGTCATTTGATTCTTGCTTGCCTATTCATTTCTTCGCTACTAGTTTTTCAATAGAAAAAAGCTCTAGTTCACAGGAATCTGTATGTGACTGATGTCAGAGGAAGTAACTCACATTACATTGTCACATACTACAAATCAAATAATGCGCTCCACTAGTCTATATCTACAATGTTCAGTGCCTGTCTGTCTGTGTGTCTGTGTAGAATCAAAGATTAAAGGTGAAAGTTTAAAGGCTAAGGATTCTAGAATTTCCCAGAGCTTACCCGATTTATGCGTAGCTAACTATAGGTTTCTAGAATATTCTGGAATTTTCTAGATTTTTCTCAAATTTCAATGAGGGTCTTGTGAATAAGTTAAACATCAGGGTTGAAGGTCGAAAGTTAAAGGCGAAACCGGATACTGCTATGTTCCTAGAAAGTTCTAGAAATATATAGACTCTTCCAGAATGTTATAAAGTCATCTAGAATTTTCTATAATCTCTGATAATGATCTGGCATTTACTGGAATTTTCCAACACACTCTAAAATCTTCAGTGATCATGCGCTATGCATAGTCGAGAATGTTTTCGAAGGCTCTCGGATAGGTTATAATGGTATAAGGCTATAAGTAGATACGAGTACAAGGGTATAAGGTTGCAGTTGTATAGGACTATAAGGTAGCAAGACTACAAGGTTATTTATCTATATACACTTCGAACCATCAGATTGCCTATTATTAGATAAAGGTTGAAGCACTGATATGAAAACTTACAGAAAAATCAGCCGTGCAGTATGCACGGGATCTCACTAGTAGAGAAATAAAGCGACGTTGAAAGCATGATTTTTACGGAATGAACATCGGATGATTGCACATCTTTGAGAGATTTTAAAATCATACTTTATCTTGCTATCTCAAAAGCCATAAGGGATAAGTTCTGTTTTGTAGGAATCATGAAAGAAGCGAAAAGTTGGTTTTCCCGTGAATTAAGAAATCTTTATTAAATTTCAAAATGCAGGATAACCGAAAAATCACATAGCAAAAAGACTACTGACGGAGGAGTTTTTCATAAGAAAACTCTTCACAGATACTACCTTGAACTGTAACGTTATGACTTTAATATCGAGATGCAGCCCTTTTCGATTTCTAAAAACCACGTTTGAGTAAAAACCCCTGAGATGACTAATTTTGACCTTAAACTTTGATAAACCTGAGGTCTCATGTAGACTAGCTTCTGGAAAAAATTTTAGAATTTTTCGATCAAGTCTACTTGAGATATCAATTCTTCAATCTTTAGACGCTTGTCCATCGATATCGTGGAAAATTTGAAAAATTCATCCTTCAAAATGACTCTAATCAAAAATGTTAGAAATTTGCGCAGAAAACAGCATAATTGAGACGTCGATGTAAGATAAGTATCAGGTCGAATTTTGAAAAATTTGGCTCATCAACGAAATACTTAAATATTTCGTCCGATGACGAATAAGAACTTTCTCGAGGTAGTTATAGCTCATTGATTTCCATCTTTTCGGAAAAATATGTTCTCAGAGGTTTCGAATCTTCTCAGCGGCTCTCTTTTAAACGCATGCTTTAGAAATTGGAAAGTGCAGTATTTCTATGAAAGAGTCAAAAGTGATAACTTTTAACGATTTTCCAATGAAAATCAACGGTGAAGAATACTCAGTCACCAGAATAAGAATTCTCTTATTTGATGAAAGGGTCAATTGAAATGTTGAACTTTCTTGTTCCACAATTACTCTTAGGACACTGTTTAATGCAAAAGTGCTAAGAACAACATCGAGAATAGTTCGATTAAAATATAATGATCACGACATGAATGCGATAAATTATCAGCAGACGAGTAACTATCTCATCACCTCAATTATAATTCAATTAGTTATATTCGTTAGATTGACAATGTTTTTGATCAGTAGATATAATAATATTATTATTATGTAATATTATATAGCTATCGCAATTCCTTTTGTTTTTGTTGATTATTTTCATGAGAGAATACTTCTACTTGTGATTTTAAATATAAAATAAAGATTTTTATTCCTCTTATATTTCTTTTCCTTTCACATCATAAATAAGAAATTTCTTGCTACGAGTGTGACTTATTGGTGCACTAGTTTCATCGTATGCATCTTTCATAGACCTTCTGCTATCATAGTTCTCACTCATTTCAGCACAGCTAAAGCCAACGAGAGAAGTGCACACAAACTAACGGATCTTTAATCATCAATAAAGCGTGCTTTGGCTTCAAGCTGAAGGACGGTCTCCAATTCATCTCGTCTCTGCTACTACCGCTTGCATTGGGCGTCTTCACAGCTGCCATCACCATCCAACAACAGAACGCAGCTAGGAACAACGTAACCAAGACTGAAGCGTAGCCGCAAAGCAACTCCATGAACATCATATGGTAGCCAAACAACTACTTGAACTGTTGGGAACCTTGAGCGAGAATCGATACAAAGATGGCGCTTTTGACGCTTATATCAAAGAGATCGGTCAAATGCTGGGGAATAACAGTGGATCACTAACTTCGAATCTAGCGACAGCAACATTCGATGGAGCAAAGACGTTGACTATCTTTCGTCGACTAGATGGAAAACGTAACATTCAGATTATTCGATTTCTTTGCGAAGCAGGGCGACTTCGTGAAAAGGACAACCAGTCTTATTTGGATCTCTCAACAGCAGAACTGCATGACATCGATTTCCGGTATTTAGCAATCAACAAAAAGAAATAAAATGACCTCTCCTTAGTTGATGTCTTTCTTTGGAATGCGATATTTGCATCGATAGAGATTAATCGCTCTAAATTTCTCCGGCATTCAGTTGGAAAATGCAAATTTTTCACTGGCCCAACTCGAAAATGTCGACTTCACTTTTGCCACATTCAACAATGTCAAATTTTCATCGTCTGAGTTGGGCAATGCCAATCTTTCATTCTGGCTGATCTGCAAAGCCAATTTTTTATCAGCCTCTCTCTTCGACTCCCATTAACCAAATGTTCGACTGGAGAATTTAGATTTTTCATTTGCTCTGCTTCAAAAGCTCGACTTTTCTAAGGCACAGCCTTTCAACGTCAGTTTCACACTTGCACGGCTCTTCAATGTTGCGTTTCAATTCAATACACTCCATAACATCGACTTTTCACTCGCGAGGATCAGCAATCCTATTTTCATCGTCTCTCAGCTCGTTAATATCAGTTTTTCATCAGCTGCTCTAGGTGATATACACAAATGCTTTACTTTTTTTTCGAAAAATGCTTTGCGAAGATTGAACTTTTAGTGTTAGCCGAATTCGGTGACAGTCAAATATCAAACGCAAATTTTACACAAACAACATGCGTGGTGGCTTATTTCACCTCTGTCAGATTATTCGACTCGGACTTCTCATTTGCCAATATGAAACATAGTTCCTTCGAGAAATCCAATCTGGCCAACGTTAAGCTGAGACCTGCCAATCTGTACAAGGCTGATTTCCTTGGCGTTAGTATCAAAACTAGCCATCTACAATATGCTATTTTCGATTGTCGGGCTTCCTGACCAATGGAAGCTCGGATCGAAAAAGTAATAACGGATTCGTCTTTCCATTCGTAAAGTGGTATTATTATTTTGATCACAAAACGGACAGGCCTAAAAAGGTTCCCATTTGATGTAGGTTTGTGATCATCAGGTATATTGCTAGGTGAATGATAGTTCATTTGGCGGGTTTCACCGTTTGGGAATAATGCACCAGGTTTCCGCTTGTTAAATGGAACTCACCAGTATTATTTATTGATCCTACTTTACGTTGCATCTCAGGATGTGGGCCGAAGGAGGAAATTTTTATTTGATTTCTGTATGCTTCAGTCATTTTATTTCGCAGGAATCAGACGGTGATATTTATCAGTCTAGTGCAGTGTTTCTTCAGTCGAATCCAGTATAAGTCTTAAAGACTCTCATGGCCGCGTAGATTTTCGTCGTTTTGAAATTGAGTGGATAAATACAGAATCACATAAGTGTTTCGTTATGAATATTTATGTGTCCACAATTTTAATTCATCTTTTTTGATGAATAATCCAAAATTGAGACTCCTCTTGAATTTTAAGATTGAATAATATGATTTCAAAAGTATAGGGTTCTTTTAGGTTTCGAAAAAGGGATGAATAAGTGAGTGACCCTTAATTAAGCTAGTTATAAACACTGAGAAGAAATTTCGATTGAACTAAAGATATTTATAAATGGGCGGAAATGTAGATTTGGAAAGAAAATTTGAACGCCTAAAACGTTCTTCTGAGATATTTGGAACACTTATTATAGGCTGTTTTTTGAAACATTCAAGTGTTTTATAACTGTGGAAACCATTAACAGATTCAAGAACACATGGAAACCGATTTTGGTATTCTAGAATACTTTTTCGAAACTCACTACGCTTGGAAACCTAAAAGGTTTCCGATGAAAGACTTCAAAAACCGGAAAGATATCCTCTCAAACCCATTCGGATACCAGCTCAGTTTTCTGGAAATATTGGTTTCCTACAGTACCCTAACGGTTTCTGAGGACAGGGTTTGGTTTGTGACATCAAGAAAAAGGTATTCCAGAAAACCTCAAAGGCATTGAATTCAGTATTGAAGGGAACCCCAGGGTTTCCGATGTCTCGGAAACCTAAAAAGTATATTTGAAAACGTTTGAAAATCTCGCAAACCTTTCCAGGTTTCCGAAAGAGTTTCCGAGCCGGTTTGGGTTCTTTAGGAAACGGACGTTTTTTTAGAGAGTAGTGCTGATGGTATTACGCTTTATTCACTCCTTCGTACCATACAATCGTATCGTTCACATAGAAAATCATGTGCTTATATACGCATGGTGAAGAGAGGACTGACAAGCAAGGATACAATCAAGCGTGATTCAATATTCGAAAGACACATAAGGAACAATTCGAAGGCTATGAAAGCAACAGAAGCACAACGACAAAATGTTTTCTCACGGATTACTACAAATATAACAATATTTCAAGGGTGTAGCAACATAAAAAGAAGTATTAACTACAGTCCTTACGAACAAGTTCCGAATTCGTTAGAAAAATCGGAACCCCTTAAAAGGTTTTAGAAAAAAGTACGAAACTCATGAAAAATGATTCCTAGAAGCTTGGTAAGCCTTTTTGATGGTTTCGTATCAATGTAAGAACCATTTGAAAGAGTTCAGAATTTTTGGAACAATTCAAAACGCTTTTTATGCTAACTTAAGGTTCACTTTTGATTTTATTTTTAATAAAAGCCGTTGGATGCAGCGATTATTTCGCACGGCAACACACTCGTTACGGCATTCACATCATCACACTTCTCTTGGGTTCTCCTGTTATTGCTTTCTTGTTTTTCAGAGTTTTATCACGTCAGTTGTTGTTTGAAGGTCCTTTACGTAGATCCTCTTGCAAAAGAACGACTAAATCATGTAAACAACAGAAAGATCGAAACGCATCAATTTAGTTTTCTTTTTCTTCTACGCGTAGGATTTCTTTGTTATTTGTTATTGTTTCGAGTAGCAAGATAGCAATAGCTGCTCACCCCTATTTCTTCCACTCAAGGTTGTAAATGTTGCTTTCTCAGTATTCGTACGATTTCTGCTTCTCTTACCTTTTTCTCTGTTCCTCTTTAGTAAAGATTATGGAAAAATTTTATTTATTCTTCTACCGAGAGAGAGAGAAAACAATAGAAATGAAAGACGCAGCGAATTACACACTACTGGTAGCCTTCAAATTTATTTTCGGCGCGACAGAACTAGGTATGTCTGTAATCCTTCAAGGATTTATTTAAGCGCTTTTATTTTTTACTCTCTATATGTACATATTGAAACTTACCATATTTCCAATGCAGTTGTCGCAGGATTGAAACCTTAGAATAGTCTTTCAAACAGGAGGGCTCATGGTCAAGATCGCGTTCACACAGTCAGTTGCGACATTATCCAGATGAAATACAAGCTCCTCTTGAATAGCTTCTGAAAATGAGAATTTTTCAAAAAACGTCATTCTTTCTTCGTTATTAGACAGGTAAAAAGAAAATGTAAACAAAAGTTAGAAGCCGAGTCCTGTGCCCATACATGAGATAGTCCTAAATCCTATCGATTACAGATATTGAATAAATACACTCTGCAAGACGTGTCTATCTTGTAGAGAGTAGAGAATCAGACGACTGTTGACAGCATGTCTCATCAGCATCTTAAAAGATGGTTTTTAACTTTTTGTAGTGATTGGTTTTATGATGCGAACAAGTCACGCTATAATTGACTATGCTAGTTGATCGATGTAAACGTGACTTTTCTTGATTAACAGAATCAAAATTTTTCCTCTTCCGCTAACGTTCACCATGATTAAAAAAAAGCACCGGTATAGGATAGATTCAAAACAAAACTGGTTACATTACTGAAGCTTATATACTTTCGTGGAAACTACGAAATTTAAAAAGGTTCGGACTTCGTTGCAACGAATTTGAACATCATTCTTTTAACGAAGAGCCTGAGGCAGTTATTTTTTTCCTACCAGGAATAATTTCTTTCGATTATTCTAGATACATGCTTGGTAACATACAGTGGCTACAAAAAGTGATCAATCACCTGATTAGACTTATTTTTTATTCATATCTTAAAAACTGAGTAAGATCAAATAAACTGGTTTTCACGATATCGTAGCCCATTGTGTCTAGTATTTCTACACAATATTCAAAGTAAAATTGTCCATATGTTCAGCTTTCATTCGAAAAATGGTAATAACCGGTCATTCTATCCCAGATAATCTCTTACAGGGTACAGGAAGTAGAATCAGATAATGGATGTCTATCTCAGCTTTCTTTGTTTTGATAAAACCTAGTTAGCTTGTATTTTATCCACTAAGACTGCTCTAAGACTCCTAAGCGGTAACCGAGTATTCTCTAGTAATCCTCTCTCCAGCCGAAAATTCTTACTCGGCAGCCAAGTATTTACCGTTTAGTTCGTCGTTTATGGTAATATGACCATCAAAGATTAATGAAAAAAACTAATGAGTGCGTAGTATTTATTTAAATAAATCTTAATTTTGTACTTTCTACATTTCGTACTAGTATAATCAAGCTGAAAACACATGATAGTTCTATATTTCAGCCCGAGCTATCTGTGCCAAAATGCAGTTTTTAAGCAGTCAACTTTTCACTTTGAAAGATGAATATAACTGCATCGCTTATTTTTATGACTTACATAACAAAGCGTCACACGAATTAACATAATAAAAACTAATGGTAAATCAAAAACTTCGCTAATTTCATATCCTTTTTTCAAAATTTTAATGAATTAATTTTTCTTCAACATTTTCCCTATCTTCATGCGCTATTTATAAGAACGATGCAGCAGGCGTGTATCGGTTTTTTTCAATGGTTCTAGTCTCTTGTCCCAAAAGATTAAAAAAGTATGAAAGAGAATACTTTTGATGTTACCAAGCAAATGTTTGATATTTTTATTTACGCCTAATGCCGGTAATGATTGGTACAGCACTTGATATCTCTATAACAGATATATAAATTAATGATTAGCATTTTTCTTTTATTTTAAGAATTCACTTCTACTTTATCCATTTCGAATAATGGGAAGTAATGATACAACTAGTGCTTTATTTGAAGCAATCGATACAAATTATGATGGAAAGTATGAATTAAGAATTTAAATCAAATAGTAAATGCATAAATACCTATTTAGTATTGATAGAGATGAATTTCGTCAATGGTTATCAGATATTAACGGAGTGAATCAATCATATGAATCACTAAATAACGATATTACTCGTTTTGAAGGTACACAGTTTAGAGATGATATACATACTTCATATGAAGTGGGAAGATCCGTTGATGATATGGTGATTCATACGAGTAGCTCAGAAGAAACGAACTACTATCTTGAAAGATTGTATGGCCCAGCTTATCAGCATCTTCATCCAACAGTTGTTCGACGAACAAGAAGCCAAAGTCCGATTGTACTAGAACAGCACGTGCATGTTCGGTATCTTCAACCACCAGCTCTTCCACCACCAGCAGTAATGCAACAAATGGTTTTTCTGTATTCACTCTTACTAATCTTTTTGTGATTTTAGCCACTTATTATTAAAGAAGTGCGTCCACCGCAACCACCGACAACTCGACGACTTGTCATTCGCGAACATGCGCCGCCTTCTCCATCACAACCTCCACTTATCTTACGTGAGCAGCCACCAAGGCCACCGAAACAAAGTCCTAGTAAAACAAGTAGGAAGAAAAACAGAATTTTATATTATATAGATTGGTTTTGATCCATATATTTTATTTTAAAGTCACTCACATCTTACCTGCATTGCCTGTTCCACCACGATCCGTTGTCGTTGAACGTTACGCATCTCCTCGAGAGAAACCACGTAAAATGATTTTCTTCATTTGTTTTGTTTCCTTTTTATCCAATAGTGTGTTATTTTGCTATTGAGGCGATATTATAATTGAACGATGGCTTCCCTACGGACCACAACCTGAACGCCGTACATTTCTCGTGCCCACGCCTCCTCCCATTCCAAATCCACAACCATCATACACTTCTATGATTTATTCTGCTACTGAAACACGCAGTACTCGAAGATATCAAGATCTTAGTGTTACCCAAGAAGATCCCACAGCGTATATAACTCCTTCTGATTCATCACTTCTAGATTCAGTAACACTTGTTCACGAAGCTAGCGACACTGGCGTTAATGAAGACATAGTAAGTTTTTTTCGAAAACAAAATACATTCATAAAAAAATCTATATAAATCATTCATTGTAGTCGCCTCGAGTACCAACAACTTCACTCTGTACAACTGGAGATACATATTTTGTTGATCCGGATCAATATGATGAAATAATCGCTACAGATTTTCCATCATCATTTGGAACCAATAATGGAGAAAACGAACCAAACCCTTAATACGCTATTCGACTGGAATTTTTTTTCTATTTAAATACAGTAGTTTGCTTTTGTAGTTTTTCCAACGGGGAAAATTGGATTTCTATGTATTTGTGTATTTCTGAAATACGTCTTAATACGTAGAAATACGTGTTAAGAGAGAGAATGCATGAGAATATCGAGCACACGTCAGATAGGTCATAACATGATTATAAAAAACACCCCAATTTTTTTACTTCATTCGATTCTACGTGAAAAACTGGTGTGGATAAATTGTTTTTGGTGTTCTTAGCCGTTCCTTAGCAGAGCTATTAGTATTTCAATTGAAGCACCGTTGAAAATTGCAAACAAAACGAAATGTCAGTACTTTTTCACTTTATGATATCAAATTACATCGTAAAAAGGCTGGATACATCTCATTCGAAAGAGCGTCACAATCTGCATCGAATGATGTCCTTCATCTTCAGAAAATATCTTGTTTTACGGGAAAATTTTTGACTATTTTCAATTTTTTCGGACCGCTTTGATACTAACCATGACGTTTATTACGGAATTTTATAGAAAGTTCAATTCTGCAAAAAATGAACTAGGTCTCAAAGATTGAAATGCGGATCAACAGTTCAAACTTGTTGAAACAATGCTGCCACCTAGCGATTTTCGATTTTACTGACTTTTTGAAAAACATTCGGTATTAGTCACGCTAATTTAGTTTTTCTAATAGAAAGTCATTTTGGAAAATGACCAGCGAAGAAATTTACATTCAATCGTGTATTTTTTAATGTATTTGAAGTGCTTCTATTGCTCAATAGCTATGTAAAAATGAATTATCTTGGCTTTTTTCTAAAAATATCAGCTGTTTAAATAACCAAGGTATATTCTCAACACAAAATATATGAAACGAAGGAATGTTGGCCGCTTTCTGATCTCTTAAGAAAAAAGCACGTTGAAAAAGAGGAAAATTCTTTTATCCAGAGACTAAAAAGCGTTGCTCCCTTTTCGCCACGTGAAGGTCATTCTTCTAGAAAAGGTATTTTTTTAATTTTTAAAACTAGTCGTTAGAGCTATTTTCATAATTCATCTTTTTTCAAATTAGCGATAATAAAACAGTAAACTGATATTTTAAGGATGGAGATGTAATGAAGACAAACAGAAACAGAAAAGGATGAAAGAAACAAAAAGAGACACAGGGAGTAAGAAATAACAGGAAGAATAGTAAGTGTCAATATAACTGTGATGGTTAAAACTCAGCTACAAAAGCGTTTCTTTTCCAATGTTTTTTATGACAGAGATTGTAGTAGTAGTAACCAAAAAACGTGGCAAGATGAGTCGGTCCTGCTGGAAAGACGTTCTCATCAGATGTTTACCATGATTGTTGATCACTCGTTCAACAAAAAATTTCCAAATAACTTAGACTTTTGGTTGTTATAGATTTCGTTTTCTGTAAGAAGAACGGTTTTCATCAGATAAATCGTGCTTGGATGCATTGTGTTTAATGACCCTAGTTAATTGCATATGTTTTTCTGTATGTTCCTCCTCATCAAATGATTTTTGGCAATTCTCACGCAAAGCTTCTCGATCGAAAATCTCTTCTAATGAAAGTTCGCCTTGAAAACATTCGTTTTCTTGATCGACTGTGTCGTGTTCATTCAATATAAGCTTCTGAAGTTTAGCTTTCTCACGAGAAAAAAATCATTTAATTTGACTAGCCTTTAAAAATTCAGAAGCTGCAAAGTAAAATTTTCAGTTCACTTTCAGGTTGTCAATTTTCTCTACAAGTACTTCATGTTTCCATCGAATAGATTTTTTAACACCTTCATTCAGTTTGGTTTTTACTCAACCGTACATTTTTCCTTTCTTTAAATAATGCCCAACCTTCTCCCAAAGATGTTTCAAATTTTTCTTTTGTTTTGATAGTATTTTCAATCTAAGAAGTCTCAAGCATCAGCGAAATCATTTCTTGATTTTCAATACACACTTACTAAGATTGATACATCTCCATAGAAGCATCTTTGAAAATATGTCTTTCGAGTTTTCGCGTATGATTTGCTGTAGCGAAATGGTTAACTAGATTACTGTAATTAAGAAATTTTTTTACGCATTCTTCTTCATTGCACTCGAATATGGGAGAAGATTTCAAGTTTGGCTCTTTTTCGTTGCTTTTCGCATCAGTCACATTAGATGCTTTCTTTCTTTTTCGAGAACATTTTTCTTTTCTCAAACCAATCGTGTTTGAAGTCGAGGTGCTGCTCACAATTAAGTTTGTTCTTTTTCTCGCCAAATTTCAAGTCTTTAAATGAAAGAAATTTACCAGGCCCTATGTTTCAAGAACGGTGAACTAATATTCCGTCTGTTTCAAACTTGAAATTATTATAGTTGGAGATACCCGGAAATTTAAATTGAATTATAAAATTTGATTCTACAATCATTCGACATTCATAGACTTTTACAGCGGCTATCCCTCCATTTGAGCGACGGGCATTAACAAATTGGCTAGCATCGGTTATGTCATGTTTCTCATTTAGATATCTTCTCACATTTGACTTAAATACAGCTGCAAATCTATCACAGGATGATTTACCACCCTGTGGATCGGTAAAGTCAACACGGATGACCTCTATTCCGGTTTTTTCGCCACATATGGTAATGAAAGCAAAGTTTCTGCACCATGATAGCACCCAGCATTTTCGCTTCTAAGAAATGCTTTTGTAATTATGAGATCGGATGAATGAATTTCTTTTAATAAATTTTCAATAATACAAAACTGTACTAGAGTCTTGAGAACAACTGTCGAACACATGAAAAAAACATTTTTGAGAAAAACTAGGTTTAGAACATTTTTTGTTTTATTCATCGATCGAAGATTCATCTTCACTATAGCTCTCTGTTGAAGCATCTGTAGCTACATGTTGAGATTTCTTAATTACAACTGCAATATGCCAAGAAAGTCCTCTTTTTCCGAAAAAGCATGATTGTGGCTCTCTATATTTTGTAGGAAGCCACTTCATCGCCAAGTCAAGGTATATAAAAACTGAATCATCTTGCAAAGAACTTAAACAATGTTCGCGAGTCATATCTTGATTTACTGACAGAATTAAATGTCACTTCCAGTTGTTAATTGATTCCTTATAGTTATACAGTATTGTTAAAGAACGTTCAGTGACTTCTCTATCTTCTGACTGTCCTTTTATGCCAATTTCTGTTTCATTTTAAGTGCTACTCAAATTCTCACATTCGATGCAATAAGCATCAGGAAAATGATCACAAATTTCTATACAATCGCTAGATTTTACATCACTAAGTGCATGCAATACACAGTGATCAGCAACAGAACTAGATTTAGATATGTGACTTTTGAAGTCACATTTCAAGTATTGATGATCTCTCTTCAAATTATCGCATACAGGTTTTGTTAAATCACTACTTAAATTCAATGTTTCAACTATAGTAGATATAAGGAGTCAAATGCTTTGGCACCATCTGCAGCAAAGCAATTCAAGCCTTGTAATGATTTTCGACAAGAAGCTTTACAAATTTCTAGAATTTTAAATACCGATCTGGATTGTAAAGGAGAAAATTCAGGAGTATTTTCTTCGCAAAAAGAGATATATTGTTTAACTATTCTTGAACAACCCATATTACGTATCGTATTAGGCACAAACAAAATAGTTCCATCAGATAATTTTAGGCGGTTTTTGCCGAAGGGTATATCGGTACAAATTTGTGGACTGATAATAAAGTCAATATAATGATCAAGCTGATCGAAAGAGTCAAGTTGAGAAATTCTGGAAGGTGAATCTAGCATTACTACTACACCTGAATCGGCAGCATAAAATCGAGCTTCAGTAAATGTATAGGGTGTCAGTCCTTGTATAAAAGTTTGAATCATTTTGAAAGTTATCTTAGGAGCCACAATAGACAAAATTTCTTTTCCAGTTATCGAATTTTCTGCATTTTTATAAGCCTCTTTTATTCCTCTCATGATGTTTAACAAATTACCATCGACAAAAACCTTTTCTTTTCCTGTTGAAGTATCCACTGCATCTTGAAATATCTCTTCGGACTCATCAGCAGCTAATACAGTCGAGAAAATTTTTAGAATCGATCTAACATATGATAAAAAATTTCCTTTTACTTTTCCTTTCATGTTTTTATAACTAAAAGTAACCCAAGCCCTTTTATTACTACCACATTCGATTAGTTACTGATTCAAAAGCTTTTTCCGTTTTTCGCAAACAATTTTTTTTTCTTCGTCATTTTCAAAAAACTCTTGATGAGAGGAACGAAGCTCTTCTTCAGCATCACTGTCTGACTCATACTATGGATTCGCAGTATCCAAACAATTTAGCCATTCAAAAGATTTGCAGTGCTTTTCTACCATGGTGTGTTCAATACTTACTGGTAGATTATGGATACGGCAAGAAGTACAAATTAGGCCATCATATGAATTATTTATACCGAATTTCTCATGTAGAACTAAGGCTGGAGTAGGATTAATGTTCCTATATGTGGCTGTTTTAGATGATTTTTTTCCAAAACATTCACAGCATACACACTTTTTCACAGAGTATGGTTTGTGAGACTTCCTAGCAGATCGAGATATATAGAACATACGTATGAAGAAGACAAATTACCTTCGATGGATAAAAACAGTCCGCTTTCAAAAACAATACAGATAGCAGCGAGCTAGCTTTTGGAAATAGATTTTTCTGAAACCTTTTCGACTGAATATCATGAAAATTAAAATGTTCATCGCTGCACCGTCCTTTAACATAATTAAAAAACAACGATATTTACTATTTGTATATTTACTAGTACGAGTACTCATACTTTAAAAAAACAATCGGGTTAACAACACTTACTTGCAAATAGAAAAAAGAATTGTAAGAAAAATTTTGGGCTTATAAAGAAGTCTCAACTAAACTTAAATCATAGGATGAAACAATTCGATCACACATAGAAGAATGGTACTAATTTTAAAATAAAGAGCGTTTATCACTCACTTGTAGTGAGGTATTAGTATAAACGTTTTAGGTGGAAAACGAATTAAACAGTTCTACACTAATGAAATGCGAGACATAAAATATATATTAGAGACTCCAAATTTTGAAATTCTTTTTAGTGTGAATAATAGAGAGCTCTTGCTTATCAAAGTAATCCCTGTTATCGGTTCTTACTGAAAAAAGTGCAACAATGCGCTGCATTTATATAAATATGAGCGTATTCTGTTTCTGTTAAGTAAAAACATTTTCTGCTGTCTCCTTACTATAGCTAACTGCTTTCCGATAAAAATTTAAAAACACTGAATGAGTTGAATGAGTTCCTAACACGTCATAAATTGATGCAGAACGTTTTATTTTTCCCATTTTTGAAATTTTTTAATTAATTTATAAACGCGTTAGAGCATAGCTGTGTTAACTTATCAACATGTTAATGCATTGGCCTTTGTCATGAGTTCTTTTCTCTCAATTTTAATGTTGTAGAAGAACATAATGGTTAGATTGTATTTTTCGGTAACAGCTTTTATTTAAATCTGTAAAAACTATTCATCTATTGAAACTCTTCAAATACTCAATACTTCTAATAAACAATCTAAAAGTGACATAAGTCTGAGAATATTACGTTAAAGAAACCAGATATGGTTAACTGAAAAAATCATTGTTTTTCGCAACAAATTTTACAAATCGTCAGTCTTTACACGCTTTATTAAGTGAACTCAATGGCTTTTTTGTGCCATAGAAGTCTTCTTGACAGATGTAAGTGTAGAAATGGCGTACATTTGAGGATGTACACTCCAATCTACGACAGTCACGTACATTATCAATCATTTGATTTAAACGAATTTAACGAAGAAAAGTTTTTCCAGCAATTAGATGATTCTAAAATTCGACAGCTTATTATGGTTAACAATAATCACAAATTTTTTTTATGGAACAATCTTAAATCATGTTCCTCTAGAAACACAAAGTTTTGCAACACATATCCCTAGTCGAACATCTTGTAAGCAAGATCTTGAAATCTTGGGATGGGTAAGCAAGATCTTATCAAGATCTTGAAAAGATAATTTGTATCTATATATCTTGGTTTTATCAAATATATCTGTACCTAAGATCTTGGCAAGATCATGGACAAGATATCGGTTACTATTATCTTCTCACAAGATCTTCAGTAAAACATAAAGCGACATCATTCGTATATTTAGATGCTGACTAGTAGCCATTCACCGTTCTGTTATGCATATACAGCCGTATATAAACAACATGATTGACCGTGGGAAAGATACATTTTCAAAATATTTTTTTCAATACTTTTTCTCGATTATTAATTATTCGAGAACATCCTGATCTCGATCGATGATTGGGAGAGGATTGTCCTGAAGTGGTCTCACGGAGATCCAGCCAACGCAAAACTAGTCAAGTTCCAAGATCTGACTTGCTTGAATTGTTTGGTAGAATATAAAAATTATAAAAAACATCTTAATACGTTTTTAGAGAACAAATAAAAAATGCGCTGCACGATAGGTTCGAACCACGTTTTCAGAATGCTCCGTACATGGTGTCGCAGATCACGACACATGCAACACGTTTTATCTTATTAGGTATCCAAGATATTATAGATTCGTACCTAAGATCTTACACATTTGTAACCAAGATCTTACATATCTGTAACCAAGATCTTACATATCTGTAACCAAGATCTTACACAGCTGTACACAAGATCTGTAATAAGATCTTGGTACAAGATAATACGATTATCTGGTACCTAAATTTTCTAGATCTGTGCACTTATCTGTACCCAAGATCTTGGCCAAGATCTTGCTTACAAGATGTTCGACTAGGGATGGCATTCATCTGACGTACATACCAGAAAATAATATCGAAATTCAATTAAATGTTTTTCACAGACAGGTCATATTAGCTGGTAAGTTTCATTTACCGTTGGTACTACATGGTCTAGCGAATCGTGCCTTTGAAACCATGTACGCGGTGCTTGAAAGAAAATTACCGGTAAGTATTCCAGTGCTATGACACTGTTTCAATGTAAGATCAAATCTTTTCATATTAGATAATTTCATAAATAAGTTTGAAAATTCGTTCTTATCTTTTAATGGATCATCCGTGTTTGGCGAGCACGTAGATAAACAGAAGTCTTTTCAAAATTTTTTGAAAAAACATATTGATTTTCTCGAGAAGATCGTTCTTGAAAGTGATTTTCCATATCTCAAACCAATAGATATAAATAATCAACAATAAAATCCTCTAAGTAGTATTTTTAGGAGTGCAATATTTTTTGTAGATATTTTACGTCAACGTGGTCTCCACGCAACTAGACTTCTTCAAATATCAAATCAGAACATAAGGCGCCTCTTTAACATAGATTGAAATTTTCCATTGATCATTATCTCAAGACGGCAGCTAAACAATAAATTGCAAGCCATGAAATATCGAAATGATTTTTTACAAATTACCTCAACATCATAATACTTCCCTCTCTCTTATCGCTAATTTGAAAAAAGATGAATTATGAAAATAGCTCTAACGACTAGTTTTAAAAATTAAAAAAATACCTTTTCTAGAAGAATGACCTTCACGTGGCGAAAAGGGAGCAACGCTTTTTAGTCTCTGGATAAAAGAATTTTCCTCTTTTTCAACGTGCTTTTTTCTTAAGAGATCAGAAAGCGGCCAACATTCCTTCGTTTCATATATTTTGTGTTGAGAATATACCTTGGTTATTTAAACAGCTGATATTTTTAGAAAAAAGCCAAGATAATTCATTTTTACATAGCTATTGAGCAATAGAAGCACTTCAAATACATTAAAAAATACACGATTGAATGTAAATTTCTTCGCTGGTCATTTTCCAATTTGAATTTCTATTAGAAAAACTAAATTAGCGTGACTAATACCGAATGTTTTTCAAAAAGTCAGTAAAATCGAAAATCACTAGATGGCAACATAGTATTACTTTCAAAGAAAGTCTAGTTACCAGATTCTATTCTTATTTCAGGAAAGATGGATTATCGAACCAGTTCTCTTCTTCAATCTGGAACTATGAGATGTCTAGGTGTGAATAGAATATCTTTTTAAATTATCCCAAAATCAAAAATTCTCTAAAATAAAGTCTTTACTTGGTCACTAGAAAGGCCTTAATCGTTTAATAGCCCTTAAATGTGGATTCGATTAGTGACTGATTCCGAGAATCACAATTTTTTTTGGAAATGATAGTTACTCGCACGCTACTGGGTTATTGCTTTTGCCATTGGTATTGCTGTCGCTATTTCCAAAAGAAATTTAGATTTTCAAAAACAAGCAGGAATTGGGACTCCCAACCTCCAAAAACCTTTCCGGAGACATTTCCCGAAAACATGATCTTTATTGGCTCGTTGCGACCAATAGGATTTCGAGAAAAATGGAGCCATAGTTCAAACTCACCGCCACGAATGAAGTATAGGAAACCTTTTTGTAAAGCTAAATTTCTTTCGGGTCCGATCGACTACCCAAATACCAGACAAACCCATCAATGCCCATTTGCTATACTCATTCTTTCTTGATTGAGAACTGCAACAGTAATTCCCCAATACTGTGTTGAGCGTGGGTTTTGCATCCTTAGATCTAGTTAGAAACTTGGATCTAAGGATGCATCGAAGTAGGAGGAACTTTACTATTGGACAGTACTTTTAAAATTCTAAATTGAAAAACCGACATACTCAGAATATAGTTTCAGAATACCGCTGCCAGGAACTCACCCGAATGGTCAATAGTTAACGAATCATTTTTTGACAAAGTTCAATGCTCCTGTATCTTCTCTCTCGTATTGTGAAAAAGGCAGAACCCTAACTACATTCGTCTGGAAGTTATCAAAACACAGCCACGTCAATCAGGTTTTGCAAACGACTGAAGATTTCAAGGAGACTGAAATCTGAAAAAAGTACTTGCAAGACACGTTTTGGTGCTTTTTAAGAAAATTTCTTTCTCATGAAGATATTCCAGCATGCAAACAATCACAAAAAGTGAAAATCTTAAAAATTGAACCGAACTAAAAGTTCAGTATTTCTACACATTTACCCGCATTTCTACGTATTTGGATGTATTTTTACGCACTTCCAAAATTTATGCAAATACCTAGAGGTACCTAAAAAGAAATAGAAATAAATAAGAATTAAACGGGAACGTATGGCAGTTGAAAGAATAAACTAAAGTATGAAGTTGAGAACTGCTGTGAATAGCATACGGTTCAAGTAACAATATGAATATACGAGCTTTCAATCTATTCTTAGATCATCGTTTGGTACAGAAAAAGAAGAACGACTGTACACAAACGTTTCCGAGTTTATAAATGCGTAATAAAACATTAAAATAAAATAAATTATTGTCTTTTAACCAAATACTCGTAATGAGTGCTTGATGTCGTTGATGACTTTTCCCAGATGTTTTTGGGTGATCAGGCTCTCTTTTATAGTTCTTTTATGCCAGTCGTTTTCGTTGCTTATTGTCTCGAAGTTGTCGATAAGGACCTGATTGATGGTGTTTCTCATTTGCATGCTTTGCAAGTTCAGAGTTTTGATCATTATTTTTGAATGGGGTGTGATGCTCTTTGCAGCGTATGAGAGAATCACGCATGATTTCAATGTTGAATCTCTTTATACGAATTTTCCTGTAGCCGAAACTATAGAAATTGCCATGGAGGACTTATACAAGAAACCAACAAACCAAATACGACATTAAACAGAGAGGAAATTTGGAAGCGTTTGAACTTAGCTGTGGTGAATGTACCATTCCGTTTCCTCAAAAAACAGTATTTACAAGTCGATGGTGTCGGCATGGGCAATCCACTCGCACCTATTCTCGCCGATCTATTTATGGTCAAATTCGAACAAAAATTGAATGGGTTTACAACTAATCGATCAAAACTATGGATACGTTATGTCGACGATGTCGTCTGTATATTCGAAATCAATAAGCACAAAATAGACGAATTATATGAAAGAATAAACAAATGGCATCCTAATCTACAATTTACAGTAGAACATGACCATAATGGTCGGTTGACGGTCTTAGATGTTCTTGTAATACGTGTAAAAAACAACTAAAGCGGGACCGCCGAATTTTGCCAATACTACTTCCGCCAATTACTGGCGAGAATCCAGGGGATGCACTGGCGAATTTCCACCTCTCTTTCGTCGATTTGCAAATGCCCATAAGGTAAATGATGAAAGTTAGATGGACGTCAGCCTATATTAGCGCAAATCATGTGCACATTCGTAAATAAGCGCGAACGAATTAGGGACATTCGTCAATATTCGCGAATGTATCAGGGACACTCGCAATAGTGGTGGCACTTTCACTTTCCTTTCGGAAAGGAAAGCTATACTATGAGCTGAGTGATACTTTTTAAAAGCTTTCATATATATATATGATCTGTTTAACATGTTAAGCCTTAACAGAAAAATGGCTAAAATCTTCCAACTACTTCCTCATTATTTCTCGGTTTTCTTTCTCCTTCTTCACACTGATCACTTTCTAGGCAACGTTAGATTATCTCTTATTCTATTTCATTGATCTGATACGGTCTGCTATATTTTCTGAGTTGTCTCTCTCCGGCTACATGGTGATCCTAAGTAGATTCTTACTCATGTGTTTGCTAGAAAAGTCAATCATATATTAGATTTTAAATGAGAGTGTATTCTTGATAAAATTGAGTGCCTTCTATTGTCATCGACCAATATTAAAGGTCATGATCTAAAACGGGATTTGAGCTACAAAGGGAAGAAATTGAGACTTCCTCCCATCACAGACCAACACAAACATTTTATTAGACTAACTAATTACTAACTGTATAATTAATTAATTAATGGTCCATCGCAGTCAGTGACTGCTAGATTTCACAGAGCATTACAAAACGTGGCCGACGGCTTCAAATGATTATCAGAGATCATTTGTAATTCAAATTTAATTGAAATGTAGATACAGCATTTTCTTCTTGAATTTCTATACTGTGAATTAAGAAAGTTTGAATAAGTATCTCCAATATACATAAAATGGCTCGCTTTTCGAGAATTTGCACGAACAATTTCATCGTGCTTCAGATTTTAATTCTGTAGCCATTGTGCTAGTAACTTTCTAAAAGACATCTATCATTTGTTAGTAGCTTTTAAGTATCCTTTTTATTCATATTTTATACGCGCAAGATGAAAAGATAAATGATCGATATAAGATAGAGAAAACCAAAATAGAGAATTTTCCATCGAGTTTTCATCTGAGATCTTGATCTCTTCTTGTTCACCTTCTTTTCAATTCATAGAAAAGTGAGCTCCTAGTGGAGTCCGACTTTCTTACAAATACCAAGATCCGAATACTTTTTAATTTTTCACGTTTCTAAAATCTGATTTCAGAGAAAAGAGTAGGTACTTGAAATTGAATTGCATTCATTGCCCTTTTTAAGATATCATATTAAATAGGAAGTTGAGTAACTCCAGAAAAAAAACAGCTAGCTGTCTAGTTTTCTTCAATCAGAATTCGGCACTGGAGAATACTTATCAATACCAATGTCACATATTAAAGAGATTATCCTAAGTGATTGCTGTAGGGAACTTCAGCGAACAGCTTTCTCCTCTAGGAAGGTTTAGAGCAATCTACTGAACATTGAGTTACCTTGAACTTTGAAGTCTATTCTAGTAGATTCATTCATTTTTTTGTTGGAGTAACGGATCTCAGGCTATGAAAGCTCCAAAAAACTGAGCTTTCTCACTTCACACTTAACTGAGATGTTAAGATAACTCTGCTTGCCTTTCATGCTGATTGTCGCAGCGAAATTCGCTTTTGTTATCCAGAGATTTAAGGTCTATAAGGAAAAGTTATTAAAACAGGTGGTCATCTGCTCCTGTTATCCTTCGATGTGATAGTTATGACTCGTAAAGGGCATAACAAGATGAGCTCTAGTCGCCAGCCTACGTACGTGAAACGTCTGTCTGAATGATGTAAGGAAATTAAAACTTTACTTATTTGTATTTATGGAAAATCTATCAATATTGGTGTGTAACAGTTGATTCTTCTCGCATGTGTACTATAAGAATAAATCATGAAAAGGTTCACTACGAACATGAGCTCGTCCAGGTGTGAACTTGGTGAGTTGCGATTATTATAGTTGTAGATTTACAGTGGATGCACAATGAAGTTTCTCAATTGTGAAGGCGATTTTCGGAGCGTTCTAACACAAACTCCTTATTGGCTTACTTTACAAAAGTTTTAAACGTCGCACATCTTATCACTAAGCCACCCTCTCGAGTAGCGGAAGACACAGCTTATAGCTGTTTGGATTTCTACGCTACTCAGTTTCTCCCACACATTCTATTTTAAAGCGACATTGCAAATCCCCGCATGTATCACCGTTCTCGGACTCTAGAGATTTTTCTCTTGGTAAATTAGGAAACTGGAAAATTCGATTGATTGCATACTATATGAATCATGTATGATCATATAAAAGCTTGTTTAAATCCTGTAAAAATGAATTGATAAGTTCATAATTGTATGAAAATTAAGCAGACAACACTCCCAAAAACACTCTTTAACGCAACAAGGGGGTAAACACCGGAAAAAATTGGTATGCAACGAACAATTGTGGTTCCTGATAATTAGCAGAGAACATTCATTTTTTGTCATTTTTTTGAGTTTAATCATTCTTTTGACAGTATTTTCTGTTTGAGAATTGATCAGAAACAACCCACACAGAAAGGTAAGAAATGTTTTATCTCTATTCCATTTCTTTTACTGATATAAATCAAAAAGAATCTTTTAGAACTAAGGTGAAGTGATCCTCACTATATTTTTCTTGTTATCAGAAAGAATGAAAACGACTGTCGAGTTATCCATAGTGAACCCAGAATGATAAGACCAGATTGATTAGTTTAACTCTGAGCGAGGCACAAATGAAACAAGCATAATAGAAAAATGACTTCAAAGTTGAGAAAAATAATGACGAAAGAAACGAAACAAAGATCGATCAGTGTTACTTATGTTTGGATGGTTGCTTTACCACCTTTATCATCGTTAACGCATATCCTGTAGCATTCTTACAAAATAAAAGATTTCAATTTTCCTTTCCGAAAAGAAAGGAAAGCGAGGGAAAGCAATAACTTTCCTTTCCTAAAAAACTGAAAGCAAAAGCTGTCCTTTCCTTTCCGTTGTGAAAGCAAAACGAAGGTGAAAGTGCCACACTTACATGCACACTCACATCACACCCTATTCATGATGGGCTGCCGATATACGATTTGGTTAAAAAACGCTGCTAGCGCAATTCGTTACGGCATTAAAACTGTGAAACACGAAGCAACTGCTTTCAACAGTTACGGAAACGTTGTCTTCTTTCATGAAACCTGCTAGCCATTTACTCATCTTTTCTTAATGAGCCACTAGAGCCGTAATAAAGAAGCAGCTAATATATTCTCATCAGAAAAAAGTGACGAATATTCACTAATCCTGCTCCAAAGATCGAGCGACGTTCAGTGATGCCCTTGTGGGCCGTCTATCACATCTGCGATGGTATTCAACACTATCGTTAATGGCCTCCAGCAGGGGAATCCCCTGTCGGTAACGCTCTGTGATGGGGAAGGGGGACCACCTGCAGGTAATGGTCTGTGGGGGGGGGGCGAGGTTGGGTACAAAATTTCTACCGCAAACACTTCAACACTCATTTCAGGTCTTGTTTCACAAAACCGGCTGGTATGGCTCTTTCGCTCACTTTCGACACAGACTATGCCTGTTGGTGTGGGCTGTGCATTTATGCTCACTCATATTGACCGAAATTCAAACAACAAGATGCTTGTCTTTATTACCTTTGAACACAGTTGACGTCAAATCAATAGGGTAGGGTGGTAAATTTTAATGTTTATTATATTCTGACGAAATTTTGTGAAACAAGACCTGAAATGAGTGATGAAGTGTTTGTGGTGGAAATTTTGCACACAAGCAGGCCCTTGCCCCTACGGCAATTACTAGAAGGTGAATCCTCCGTCCCGCACCGTTACCAACCGGTGATTCCCTTACCATAGATCGTTCAAGCCAAGAGATTCCCCATCATAGACCGTTACCGAAAGGTTATTCCCCACCAACGACCGTAACCGATAGAAGATTCCCCTTAGCAGACCGTTATCGACAGAAGATTCTTTATGACAGAGCGCAACCGACACGAGAAGAAGAGACCCCGCCTTTCGGCTACCTTGTAGTATAGGGTGCTGTTCGAGGAAAGTTTCGAGAAGCTCGATATTTTTCTGACATCTATTACTAAATGTAGCTCTGGACAAAAGGCCAGCCTGACTCAGAGTTCTTCTCGCTTAATTTCTTAAGCTTCCCATACATGCTGACTAACCACATCCTAGTCACAAGGAACATTCAGTGTATGTCAGCAACGTAGTCAATTTGTTAACGGATGGGTGGTCCGAGATAGAGCAGCCTTTAGTGACTTGTCCAAGGTCATTCTATGACTGATAGAGCCGAGGTTCGAACACACTATCTTGTGGATATGTGTCAAACAACTTAACCATTCAGCCATAGCGGCTCACCGACAGGAGATTCCGCTTCACAGACTGTTACCGACGAGTGATGCCCTCCCGCCCACTCATCACAGACTGCTACCCATAGGTGAATCCCTCGCCACAGATCGTTACAGACATGAGATTGTCCCTCATATACTATTATCAACAGGTGATTCCCCCGTCACAGAGCGCTACACACAGGAGATTCCCGATCACAGACTGGTACCGAAATCTATTTCTCTTGTTGCACACGGTTAGTGGTAGGTGATTCACAAAGCAGAGTCTATGAGCGAAAGGATTAAAGATGTTCACAGAAGTTATAGACGGCCAACAAGGGCGTAACTTATCGCCACCGATTTTTGCTAAAGAATTAGTGAATATATGCCACTGCTTTCCAGTGAGAATATATTAGCTACTTCTTACTGCAGCTTTAGTCGCTCAGTGAGTAGCGAGGAGTAAATGGCTAGTAGGGCTCATGAATGAAAGCAACATTTGCATGACTGCTGAAACGAGTTGCATTGTGTTTCAAATTTTTAATCCCATAAGGGATTCCTCTATCGTCGTTCGATTTTGTTTGTTATGAAAGCCGTTCGATGCAGCAACAATGTCGCATAGCAACACACTCGTCACCGCATCGACATCATCACACTTCTCAAGGGTTCTGGTATTTTTGTTTTTCAAAGTTTCATTCCATCATTTGTTGTTTCAAGGCCTTTTGCATCCTCGGGAAAAGAGTGAATAAGTCATGTAAACAAAAGATGGATCCAAACACATCAATCTGTTTTTCTTTCCCTTCTAAGTGTAGGATTTCTGTGTTTTTTTGTTATTGTTTTTAGTAGCAAGATAGCAATAACTGCTCACTCTTATTTCTTTCAGTGAAGTTTGTGTATTTTGCTTTCTCATTTTTCGTACCATTTCTGCTTCTCTTACTCTTTTTCTCTGTTCCTCACTAGTATTGATTAAGGAAACCTTTTATTTTTTTTCCCACAGAGAGAGAGAGAAAGAGAGAGAAAGAGTAGAAATAAAATGTGCAGCGAAATTCTTCTGGTAGCCTTGAGATTTATTTTTTGCGCGACGAAGCAAGGTATGTCTGTCATTCTTCAAGGTTTTATTTTAGTGTTTATATTTTTTTTACTTTCTATTTGTAGACATTTAAACATACCATATTTTTAATGCGATTGTTGCAGGAGTAAAACCACAGGATAGTCGTACAAACAGGAGGCTTAAGCATCAAGAATGAATTCACACGTTTCGTTGTGACAACATTAAGATGAATTTCAGACCCCTCTTGAATAGCTTGCGAAAACGAGAATTTTCCGAAAACTTCATTCTTTCTTCGTTTCCAGTCAGGTAAGAAGATAATGTAAAAAAACGTTAGGAGCCAGTTTCTGTTCCCATATATTAGATAGGAGTAAATCCAACCGATTAGAGATATTGAGTAAATACAATCTAAGAAACGGGTATATTCTATAAAGGTTAGAAAATCAGATGACCTATTGACAGCATTTCTCATCCGCAAGTTAAAATATGATTCTCAATTTCCTGTCGCGAGTGATTTTATGAAGGATATATGTATCGCTAAAGCTGACTATGGCTAGTAGATCGGTGTAAACGTTACTTTTCTTGATTCACAAAATTATTGGTTCTTTTGTTCCACTGAGGTTCGTTTAATTAGAAAAAGCAGCAGCATATAGGATACATTGAAACCAAAATGGTTGTATAAACGAAACTGGAAATGTTTCGTGGAGGCTACGAAACCTAAGAAGGTTCCAAATTCGCTGCGAAAGCCAGAATCCTTCCCAAGGTTTCGGGCAAAAATATGCAACTCATGAAAAAGTTCCCTAGACTTTTGATAAGCCTTTTTGATGGTTTCGTATCAATGTACGAAACCTTTGAAAGAGTTCCGAATGTGTTGCAAAGACTTTGAACCCCTTTTTTCAGTGAAGAGCCTTAGAGCAATTATTTTTTTGCTAACAGAAATCATTTCTTTCATAAATTCGGGATTCATGCTCGGCAACATACAGTGGCTACCAAAATCGAACAACCACATGAGTGAAATTGTTTTTTACTCATACATGAAAAACTGCGTGAGCTAGAATGGCCTCGCTTTCATGACATCGTAGCTCATAGTATCTAGTGTTTATACATAATATTCAAAGTCAAATTGTCAATCTGTTCAACTTTTATTCGAAAGATGGTAATAGTGGGTCATTCTTCACTGTTCCCGAATTCGTCAAACACTTATTGTTATGATTCTTTGTGACCGTATTCCTTGGAATTATCTTCTTTATAACATATCATTTGAAAGAATAAGTCTTTCCCAGCACGATAAACTGCTTTTTGTTATATCTGCTTTATGTAAATGGGATAAACACGTACACTTTTCACTGCATAATAGAATCGTCTTGGAAATATGTGATAAAATACGATATTTTAATTTGGTTTTCAATTAATTCGAGTTTTCGAGGTATCATTAGAAAGATCGTCGTAAACTGAATTGGAAATGCTATTTCACTAAGTACTCTACTGTAGTAAACGGAGCTGGTGGATTCTCATTCAGACAGCAATCATAAGAATCAAGGATTAGGTTCCTTGTATTCTTCCATTTGCATCTCAAAGTGGATGTTTGAAATTTTTCTGCAAGTACCGAGGTCGAAAAACCAGACATTAAGTCTTGTAAGATCAGATGAAATCGTACAAAAAATCGTCGTCTCAGATATCTTACATCAAGTCTTACTCTAAGATTCTTGTAAGATCTAACTGACGCATAAAATTTTCTATCATCTTACATTCAGATCTGACAGAACAACAAGATCTGTCAAGAATTTTAGAGTAAGACTTGATATAAGATATCTAAGACCACCCTTTTTGCACGATTGTTCTTCTGATCTTACAAGACTTAATATGTGCTTTTTCGAGCTGGACACTGGTAGAAAAATTTTAAACATTCAATTCGAGATGCAAATGAAAAATACGAGGAACGACATCCATTCCTATGGATACAGTCTGAATGAGAATCCACCAGCTCACTTTTCTACAGTAGAATACATACTGAAAAGCATTTCCGATACAGTTTATGATGATCTTTCTTAGGATACCTTGAAAACTCGAATTACTTGAAAATCAAATTAAAATATCGTATTTTATCACATATTTTCAATACGGTCCTACACAAAAAAAAATTGGTGCGATACCGAACCCAAAGGAGTACTTTGAACAGAACACGATTTCGTATGTACAGCGGAACCTGAAAAGATTTCGATTTCATTGCAATTTTCTGAACTATTGTAGGTTCGGTACAGACTGCTAAGAAAAACTTGAAAGAGTGTCCTGTGTCAATGACAATCAATTTTATTCAGCGAAAGTTTTGTACGAAAATTTTTCAGGATTTCGTATTGTCTAGCTGGACGGTTCCGTAATCATACACATTGTTTTCGGCGCACGGTACCACTTCGGAAGACAATACGAAACCCTCAATAGGTTTCGCACAAAACTTTCGCTGACTAAAATTGATTGTCATTGGGAAAGGACACTCCTTCAAGTTTTCCGTAGTGGTTTGTACCGAAACTACCATTGTTCAGATAATTGCAACGAAATCGAAATCATTTAACCTTCCGTTGTATGTACGAAGCCGTTATTTCGTTCACAGTACTCCGTTGGGTTCGGTATCGCACCACTTTTGTTTTCAGTGTAGTATGCAGTGAAACGTGCTCGTGTATGTCCCAGTTACATAATGCAGATATAACAAAAAGCAGTTTATCGTGTTGGGAGAGGCTTGCTCTTTCAAATGATTTGTGATAAAGAAAATTATACTTTGATATACGGACACAAAGAATCATAACAATATGTGGCTGATGAATTTTAGAACGGTGGGAAATGACCGACTATTACCATTTTTCGAATAAAAGTTGAACAGATTGACAATTTTACTTTGAATATTCCGTGTAAATACTAGATATTATGAGCTACTATATCGTGAAAACCAGACCATTCCAGCTTACTCAGCTTTCTAGATATGAATAAATTAAAAACCTTCGATCAGGTAGTTGATCAATTTTGATAGAGACTGTATTTCATATTTCAGTCGACCTCCGACATCATTCGGTTACTGGTGGGTCTCTTAGTACTCATTGTATCAAAAAATTCTTACAATTTCTTCATCTCGTTCGCATCTATTCAGGCAGTTGTTCCACGACCGCATTCTTCGTTTTCGAATCGAAATCAAAGAAAATATACAAAAACAAATGAGTCAGAAAATACAAGCAAATGCTATTACTTTTGTTTGTTTTACGACTCTCACAGTATTACCCTCGAACGATTCTGACGGTGTCCATCTCTTATATATTTGTTTTTCTGAGCTTCTGATCATCGTTTATTCTGTTAGTTCTTTGCTTATGCATTACAAGAGATCGAAGAAGACACATAATTAAAAGGTAAGATGAAACATAATAATTTGCTTTTCGATTCAATTTTCTGAATAATCTGACAGTTTTGCTCGTGAAAAATTACTATGGTCTCTGCCGCTCTTGAAATATTTTTCTTTTTCTTCTCATTAGCTGTTAATGTATACGTGCTATGTTTCGAGTTTTGCAAAGATCAAATAAACCACAGACAGTCTTTCCGCGAATTGCAGTGATAAGTTGCTCTTGCAATCATTTTTCTCACGGGTTTTCTATATTGTGTTACAATTGTAACGATTTACCCAATAGGAAAGCTTTCGAGATGAAGTATCTCACTCTCCATTAGTCTCTGCCACGATATTGATGAGTTTCCGTCTCATAAACTTAATTTCGATCCTATTATTTATGATACATGAATTCGGCAGTTCTTTTCGACCGAAATGAATGTTTTCAAAGTTTTTTCACCGAGAGGGACAAAGGCTGCGGTAACCAAGATCGAGAGTCTCGTTTTACACTTGACTCAATACCTCTTGTTACCCTGACCGTTAATCCTTTTTCTCCCTTCATATCATGGTAGCTGATCTGTAGACAAGGGTGTCAGTTGTAGTGTCTGGTACTTTAAACCGACACCACTTCCTTCATCACCTCTTACAAGGTTCAGGAAGCAGAATCGGATAATGGATGTCTATCACAACTTTCTTTGTTGTGATGAAACCTAGTTAGCTTGTATTTTATCTGCTAAGAGTGCTCTAAGACTCCTTAGCGGTAACCGAGTATCCTCTAGTAACCCTCTCTCCAGCCGAAAATTCTTACTCGGCAGTTAAGTATTTACCGTTTAGTTCGTCGTTTATGGTAAAATGACCATCAAAGACTAATGGAAAAAAAACTAATGAGTGCGTAGTATTTATTTAAATAAATCTTAATTTTGTACTTTCTACATTTCGTACTA
>OENT01001299.1:0-48913 GCA_900239685.1 Rotaria macrura | reverse complement strand
CCGCCACGACCATCGTATTTCACCATAATTGTGTCGTTTACGACCGTTTACGGATCGTTCTACTCGACCTGGGAGAGAATTGCGAAAAATGAAACACACTTTTTAAAAAGTACTTCAGAAAAATTATATTATCTCGAATGAAAAAATTTTAAAACCGCCGCCCCTCTCAAAAATCCTGGATCCGCCACTGGTTTCATCTTTGAAGCAGAAGAAGTTTTTTGGTCAAACATCACTCTATGATGTTACTCAAGTAATTGTTTATCAGCTGAAAGCAAGAAAGGAATATTTTTGCAGTTGCGAAAGTTTTGTAGCAATTAATAAAAGATTATGGGTCTTCGAAAGGCTATCTTGTACATCATGGAAAGATGAGTCGATCTTTCAAAACAAAATCGCATTCCTTGTAGAATTGAATAACTTTTTTATTCTTCCAGTACAAAGCCTTATCTACTTTCATTGTGTACTAATCATTTTACTGAACTTTGCCGATATAGATTTGACATAATTATCCGATGATTTTCCAAAAATGAATATTTTGAGTTAATTCAATCGAAATCATTAATGACCTTGAGAAGGTTATTCGTCTAGTTTCCATAGGAAAAAATTCACATGATGTCAACCAAGGCTCTTTGACGTATGGCTATTTTTCGTTCAACCTTTCTTTCCTTAAAATAAGATAAGGAGTCTCAATGATTTTGGTACTTTATGAATTTTTAATTAATCAAACAGATACTACATCGATTTCATTCGAAAATTTTTTCTCAAATCAGCACCATATCACATGGGTCTTTCAGTCATTTCGCATTTAACTAAAAACAACACACAACTCATTAGTTGTAACTTTCGTATCAAAATTTCCTTGTATATGATTGTTGCCAATTTATTGAAATTTCACATATTAATACACTAACTAGTTTTATAGTAAACAAATGAATATCGTCACTTGCAAAAATAAAATCTAATTGAGACGAGTTCTTCTTCAATCGAGCATTCAAATCGTTCCCATATCGATCGGTTATCAACATCTACGATTTTTCATTCAATACGTTGACTCTTATCAGATTACTTTTTCTTTAAATCAACATGTTAATTTTTTTATAACGATCAGTGATGGATTGCGGACGAAAGAAATTTGATACCGTTCAGTTTGTCAAAGTAGACTACCTATTAATATTCACAATTGAAGATGATGCTTCCAATCACCGGATCAATTCGTAGTTAACATCGGTGGGCCACTAGTTGTCAATTACTACACCTAAGAAAACGATTAGCAACATATGTACATACATATTTATAGCGAAAGCACACTTTAAAATAAGATTCTACAAAGAGTAGTAAAAGCATCTAAGAAACATAGTATCACCGAAACGGTGTACTGGAGCGATATCTAGTAATCATGAGTCTTTATTTGTTGACCTTTGACTCTTTTCATGATCAATAAAAATTCCTTATTCGAAAAGATGAACTAGCTGATTCGTCTCTTAATTTGTTTCTGTACGTGTATGTGATCGCCTTAGTTCTCATGTTTTCCTGGTCAAATAATTCATCAGACCTATGAATTAAACTATCTAGTCAAGGTAAACATTATGAATTATAATTCGTACAGTTATTATTAAGTACATTCGAGAGAATTAAAAGGCATCCAATTCAAAAATTTCAATTGGTGCTGTCTATTGTTTTGCGATATTTCAGATTTTTAAACTAATACGGAGTCAATAGCAACAAATTTCATTGGAAATTTTTGAGCTCTTTTTCATAACACATTTTTTATTTATTTTTTTCATTCAAACAGTAGAAGAAAAACAAATAAATAGATAATAGTGGTTGCAGTTTTAGTATGAATGCCTCATATTCGTTGTATTGTATTTTCACAAAGTTGAAAACAGTTTTTTTAATATTCAGATATTATGATTTATTGCAATACTTCAATTCAAGATGCTCATCCGCTGATGATATTTTAAATCCTTTTTCCTTTTGCAAGATACTGTTTTTTTACAACATTGGCGAAGAACAAAAGTCAGTATTTTACGTGTAAATACTTTATCTTTGAATTCTAGCATCATATCAAAAATTACTTTGAAAAGCTATTTAATTTGACAATCTGTAATAGAAAATTAGTATGGAAAGTTGGTTTTTAACGTATAGATTTTTTCTGTCTAATAATGAATATAAAATAAGCGTAGGTTAGAGATTCAATTGCTCAAAAAGAAGCCCTAACACAAGGGTTGTAATATAGCTAGTGCATAAACAATACTTAATCACATAATTGAAATCTCAAATTTTTACAGCAATGTTATAGGATCTAATCATTTCTAAGGCATTGAAGTAAAATTAATTTTTACTTGGATTTTTATATTCGTGTTGATTTGATATACAACGCAACACTTTTATTGTTCTACGCTGGAGAAAAAACAGACATCATCAAGAACAGTGAAGTGCACACATACATCAGAACAAATAGACGAAAACGCGTTCGTATAAATGAGATTCGTGACAGTTAAACAGAAAATAAAATGCAGATCCACAACAAGGACTATCACACATGCTATAAATAAAAACAACTAAGTGTGGAAGGAATGTTTGTTACGATAAAGAAAAAAGCAACAGTTCGATATTTGACGAAATGCTTGTATCATAAAAAAATGTATTTAATTTTCTTTTTAGTGTTTGATTTTTTCTTCGCTCAATTTTCACTTATTACAAATCATCATGCGCTTTATCGGAATCCTACAATGAAAAAATAAACCAAATAAAGAATGTATGCAAATATTTTTCTATTAAATATATTTTTACTGTTGTTGTTTTCGTATCTGTGTCATTATCAGCAATGTTTTCATCTGGATTCGTATCCAGTTTAACTTGATTTTCTTCATCCAGCGGTTCTTCTTCTACTTTTTCATCTAATGAAACTCCCATAGCACGTCGTAACATTGATTCAATGCGATCGGCAAAGCCAGCTGAATCTTTTAAATCATAACCTGATCGTAGTGTTGCTGCTTCAACCATAACATTAGCTAAATCTAACGCTGTTTTATCATCTTTCGAATCTTGAACTCGACGAAGTAAATCTTTCATGAGTGGATGACGTGGATTGATTTCTAATGTTTTCTTTTGATTTAAATAATAACTCATTGTTGCATCACCACCACTTTTCTGATAGGCCTGTGCGCGTGCTATACGTTCCATATTTCCATCATAACCCCACTGCGAAGCTACAAGTGCCATAGGTGTTTGAACAAGACGATCAGATATTTTTGCATCACTGATAGTTTCACTCAATTTATCTTTAAGCCATGCTAGTAATGGTTCATAAAGTTTTTCGAGCTGTAGCTTTTGTTCTTCTGCTTTCGTATCCGACTTATTTAATTCTAAACCGTCTTTGGCAACATTTTGAAATTTTTTTCCTTCATACTCAGGTAAGGATTGCATACAATATTGATCAACAGGATCAATCAAATAAAGAACTTCATAGCCTTTCTTCAATATTCGTTCAACGAATGGTGATTTCTTGGCTTCATCTATTGACATGGCAGAAATAAAATAAATATGTTCTTGTTTTGGCTTCATACGTTCAACATATTCAGACAAACTTATTTGTTTATCTTCAGATAATGATGTTATAAAACGAAGTAATTTAGCTAAACGTGTACGATTGGCTGAATCTTCCATAATGCCTAATTTTATATTTGTACCATATTCCTTCCAAAATGTAACATAATCTTCAGGTGACAGTTTTTTCAACATATCCAATGCTTTTCGTACAAGTTTCTTTTTGATAACTTTAAGTAATTTTGATTGTTGTAATGTTTCACGTGAGACATTCAATGGTAAATCATCACTATCGACAACACCACGAATAAATGACAAATATTTTGGCATCATTTCTTCGAAATTATCAGTAATAAATACACGACGCACATAGAGTTTGATAGCATCAGCTTTTTTATTATAGTTGGAAAATAAATCGAATGGCGCTGATTTTGGAACAAAGAGAATTGATTTAAAGGTCACTTCACCTTCAGCAGTAAAATGACTGTAGACCAATGGATTTTCGCTTTCCTTAGAAAACGATTTATAAAATGATTGATATTCTTCTTCAGTAACATCGGATGTTCTGGAAAGAGAGTGAATACAAGCATATTTTTTATGTAAAAAAAAAGCGCTTGACGCATCGATACGAATGATGAACAACGATCTGAATAGACTCATATTTTAAGATTTAATGCCATCGTAAATAATGATTTACAATCAAAACGAGAATGTCTAAACATTTTCCCCTATACTTGTAGACACAGAAATCTTTAAAGCTATTCTCTATCTACCGACGATGATTGTATGAGAAAGAGTCTGGTGCTAGTTTCTTCAAAAGAATTAGCTTTGTCTACACGTGTAAGTTCTATCGCTCATCAAACTGCACGTTAATGACAAATGAAGATTTATTAATATATCAAGAGATGCAATGGATATCAATACTGTACACATTATTAGATAGATGAAGTATAACTCTAAAAACCCTGCATAGATTCCAAACAATATTAGAAATCTTTTAGATAATGATCTTGTCAGCTCGAATATGACAAGAGACATATTAATCCGATACTCTGCTGAGCAGATTACATTAAATTAGAGATTTGCAGGGTTACCCTACCCTGCGGGGTAGGGTAGGGTTAAGGGTAAATAAATATTCCTTTATCAGGGTACAGGGTAAGAGAAAAGTTTATCCTGCACGGTTCTACATTAAATCGGCAGATTTAATTTTATACTAAGTGAGGCGCTCTTTTCGTATAATAGAAACGTGTTCAGTCGAATGTTGGCTACTTGATAATTTAAAAATGAGTTGAAACTACAAATTGAATATTAATAATTCTCTCACTTGTATGGAGAACGATTCTAAAGTTAGATGGGAAGATTCACTTGTTCTTTCTATCGTATTAAAAAAATTGGAGAATCAAGTATTATCTACGAATTCGAAAATCTTCTCGCATTATGATTACGATGTTTATCCGTGAAGTGCATTTGCTAGCTTGATGATCTTCTGTAAAACTTACTTTCGTTGCCAAATAGGTTTGCTTTCATTCATTAACTCCCAATCCCAAACAGTTTTGTCAATAGTTTTTGTTTTCTTTTTGTTTTCATCTGCTTTATCATCTTCAACCGCCACGTCTTCATCTGTTTTTTCATCATTATCATCTGATTTGTTAGTATCAGCTGCACCTATCGATGAAAAACAAAACAAACGAACATGAACCATTGCTTTATTCAAATATTAGAAAGTTCTTACCATCATCATCAGGTACTTCTTCTTTCACTGTTTTCGATTTCCACAAGTAAATATTAAAGTTAATAAACTGTGAATATTTACGAATAATCTCTTCAAGTGCTGATGTCTCTAAATATTCACCAGCTTCTTCTTTCAAGTGAAGACTAAAATCATTAATGGCAAATAGAAACAAAAAATATCAACTAAAAATCCACTTCAATTCTCTTACCTGACTGTTGTTCCACGGCCAAGTGTATTACCTCGTGGATCTTTAAACACATTAAATGATGTTGAATCAGATTCCCAAATGTATTGATCATCAGAATTATGTTTTGATGTAACAACAACTTTATTAGCAACAAGAAAGCTTGAATAGAATCCAACACCGAACTGTCCAATGAGATCACTCATTGCTGCACCATCTTTTTGTGCTTCTTGAGCTTTATTAAAGAATTCTGACGTGTGTGATTTAGCTATTGTACCAAGAAATTGTATGAGATCATCTTTTGTCATACCAATGCCAGTATCTGTTATGTGTAACATTCGATTATCTTTATCAATTTTAATACGTATTGTTAAATCTTCTTTATCACCAAGAACACTCTTGTCAGTTAGAGATAGAAATCGTATTTTATCGAGTGCATCCGATGCATTTGATATGAGTTCACGAAGAAAGATTTCTTTATTTTTATATAATGAATTGATAATTAATTTCATCATACGATTAACTTCAGTTTGAAATTGATGTTTTTCCGATGCATCCAGTAGTGTACGATATTCTTTAGCACTCAAACCATCTAATTTAATAGCTTCTTCTTCTCTATCAAACAAAGAACAAATTTTAACAATCAGATGATTTCTCTCTCTCGTCTTCTTACTTTTGAACAACTTCATCATCGGTCTTTGATCCATCCGTATGTTTTCCAATATCATCATCAACTTTTGGTGGAGTTGTTGTCGATGTATCAGTTTCATCTTGAGCTTTACATGTATCTGAATTAAATGATCATACATGAAAATTTTTCAAATTCTTGACGCAAACTTTCGAATCTTACTTATGAAAAGTAATGCTCCGAAGAGAGCAGTAAACAGAAGCCACTTGAACATGGCAAAACTCTTTTTGTTGAAAGCAGACTAGGAAAATGACCAAGTAACGAAAGATTAATTAACAGAAAAAATGAAATTGTTTGTACGTTTTCGTGTCTAATAAGTACGACTGTTTGAATCGATCAAAACCAACACTTGATGTTCTGTTCGAATATGAATGATCGATTCTAATAACCAATCTTTAGTCGACATGTATTGCCATGCTAAGAGCAGTGTGTATAATTTTCATATACTAGAAAAGATGGCGTTGATAATTGTAAGGACTATTTGTAGATTTTTTTAATTACTTCGAAAAATTAAAATTTCCTTTATCTTGAGAGTATTTGTTTTTTTAAATGGGATGAAAATTTTATTTTCAAAGTTTGTTAACGAAAGACATTACGCAGAGACAGTTAATTGCTTATTTTTGGAGTGGATGCATACAAATGCTCCACGCAACAAGATGTTAGTAGTAAAGGTATAAAGAAGTTCATCACAGAAAACAGAGAATTCTTGAGAACCATTCACATTTTTCGAAGAAAAAATCATACACTATTGAATTATTTCGATAAAAAAATGCTAACATAGGTTAATCGTAGCCAATATATATATATATATATATAAATATATCCCTCTTAGATTTGTAAGAATTCATCTTTGTGAAACATTACTATTCCTACGTGTTTATGGCAATTTTACG
Organism: Rotaria macrura; assembly: GCA_900239685.1. Classification (NCBI taxonomy): domain Eukaryota; kingdom Metazoa; phylum Rotifera; class Eurotatoria; order Philodinida; family Philodinidae; genus Rotaria; species Rotaria macrura. The sequence goes on along the minus strand of OENT01001299.1, from coordinate 41,870 downwards.
GATGGTTCTGATTTTCAAAGAGTATTGTGAAAAATAATCAAATTAAGAAATTTTAAACAAATACGTTGTATATATTATAGTATTGAAAATTTCCTGCTATTTTCAGACGAAAATAGGGTATTAGTTTTGAGTATTGAATAATTTGTAGAAGAATTGATTCGGTACATTTAATACTAATTGAAAATTTGTCATTTCGAGTGAACTACTCATCAGTAAAAAATTGATTACGTTGACACATTACAATGAGAAATGTTGCAACATTAGAGAATCGACAAAATTCATGAAAAACACCTGAGTGAGAGGAAAATCTAATAGAATTTATCAAGATACCGAACAATACAACGTCTTATTAATTGTAATAGCTGAAGCAAGAAATAAATTATACAAGCATCCAATAACTAAGATTACAGCAATGTCTAAGAGCGCCGAGTATATGCTCGTAACATTTTACGGAACTCTATTGATATAAATACAAGATAGTTGCCAACTGATATTGTAATTAGCTGAAAAATTGGATTGACCCTGTTACTGAATCAGAAGATAATAAAGATATCGACCCGTTGAAACAAGGGGCGGGGTAAGGGGCTTGCTTCAGAGGCAAACTCGAATTGAGGATGAAAACTCTTGCTGAATCGATTATTCAGAATATCAATGAACATCATTTCTAGATCCCTTGTTTATAGTTGAAAAAATGTAATATTTAGACAGCAAGTTTTCTACTGAAAATGACTAACTATAACTATGTCGACAAATCTCAGTTTCGCATATAGGAACATAAAAATAGAATACGACGAATAATACCCTCGGAACCGACCTGATCAAATGAAAATGTTTCTGAAGAAGATATGCATGATGAGAAGAATCTAAAAGAAGGGTTTCTATTCATGCCAGTCAAATAATTCCGCATCTTCATATGATGTTATATATTCAATGGCAATACTTTTCATTACTCGAAAGGATATATGGTATTAGTTCTATGAAGATACATCAATTCATCATATCCAACCAGGATGAATTCTTTCATATAAAAGAATTTTGTTAAGTAATAAATTTGATCTTTGTTCCTTTTACTCAACGCATTTTCAAATCTTGGCATGAATGAGCTAGAAGACTAGCTGCACATGATGTTACGAATTTATGGTGTTACCTATACTCTTGTGGTTTTTTTCCACGACTTTGATCTGTATCAATCGATAGAAGTACTTCGAAAACAGGATGAAATCTTTAACAAGTTATTTGATAAGAAATCTTTTAAACGATGTACAAGTCTATTTGGACAAATCCGTTTTGTTACAAAGTCATAATGTTGATTTCATGAAATGAAAACATATTTAAATCAAACTGTCACTCATCATTGACGAAATTTAAGTAAGATTTATGAAGAATCACGTTGTGATACGCAAAGAAGACTGAGATTACGTTACATGTGTTTGCAGATATAGAACTTGTTGAATATTTCTATTAATTTTACATAAACCAAAGATTATTTTTGACGTTCAGATATTCTATTGTAGAGACTTATATATTCATATGAATGTTCTTCAATAAGATATTCCTCGGAAATAGATTTAAAATTTATGTTGTCGTTCGATCGAAGAGATTACTTCCAAGTGAATTGATTTCTTACTGAGTGTGACACATACAAAGCGATTGAATATACGTTTTATATAAATCTATTAGATTTGTTTGTAAAAATTAAGCAACTATTGATTAAATCGTCTATTCAATATAGTATCCAGCACAGGAGTGAGTAATAACGTCATAGAAGAATAATGATAATTTTCACAGAACATAGGTAAAGAAAACTGTTCGTCTGATGGATTTTTAGAAGAATTTTCAATGAAAAGAATTCAATTAAGAAGAACCTGTACTAATTATATCGTTTAATTTGATCGAACTATAAATGTTTCAGTCATATGAAATGTAATGGAATCTTCAGATCCAACGCGAATGTATGTTCAGATCAAGAGATAGAGTTAAACTGGCTCATCTTCATCATAAGAATTACCCTATGAGATTATAAGTGTTAATGTCCTTCCAATTCCAATGACTAATTAATCGTCAAAACAACACAAACCTTTCTATGGTTATGTTAAATGAATCGAATGAGACTTTATTATGATTGTATTTAAATCAACATATCAGTTCGAAGATAGATTTGTTATCTATTGTAATCGTCATGGTCTTCAGTGTAATCACACAACGCACTACTGATGTTCCCTTTTTCGAATAACATCAAGATAAGAAAATCCATCTGAAAATCATAAACTAAAACCATGTTCTTCTGTCCTTATGAATTAAAAAACAAATATAGTACTCTGCCTATAATTTACTTCAATTTTATTTAATATATTGTAAAAAAATAAACGTGAAAGTACGTAAAAGATACGTGCTGACACTTAACTTTCACTTGGGTATGGCACGATTACAGTTGAAATACTTTGTAACACTTTGAAAAAACGAATGACCGAGTTTAGATATACAATTATATGTTCAGAAGTATTTGGTACGCACACGCATCACCAGTGGTATCCAATTGTACAACCAAACACATACACGAATCCTTTTTGTTCTAGAATCTTCAGTGTTCTTAAACATGATTGATTCTGAAGTGCATGCCTACATAGCACTTTCTATTTATCCATGCTATCGCATTTTTACCCAGAAAAAGAATATTGGCTTTGAAAAAAATCAATGATTAAATCTGATTGATAGGGAATTGTTACACAAATGTAGACAAATCTGATTTCAAATCGTTCACAAGAAAATGAATTAGCTTTTTGCGTAGTTCAATAATTGATCATGGAGCCGATTGATCAAGACTCATGGAAGTATTCTTACTTAATTATATCCAATAAATGCGTTCATTTTTGTATCAGTTTCCCTGAACTTATCCGAAATGAAAGATATATTTTGTCTCGTCGTACTTGACCTACATAATCGAAATGCTAGCGAACTTCTGTTAGGAAATTGCAAGCGGTGATATTTTTATCAGTACCCCTAGTAAATAGTCGAACTGTTCTCCATCTCATTACACTAGCAATTCATCCTGGCAAAGAAATTTTTCATAGATAGATCGCATATTTTACTGTTGTCATAATACACCAATCTACTATCATTGGTTTTGATATCATCAACGATCCATATCGATCATACAGTACGGTGGTCAATATTTAATCGAATTTGATTAGTTCTTGGCTTAGTGTTACTAACGATTCTAATAATCCTTTGCACGGATACAATTAATTGTTCCCTGATGACTTTACACAGCTGAATTTCACCAAAGAATCTTTCAGTACTCTTTGGTACTTATAGGTGTTTTTCACATTCGGTTGATGCCTGTCGAATAATCAACGATATTCGGTCGACGAAAAAGATCCATGCTTTCTTTATCCGAAGATATTAACGACAAATTCAACAGTATTGTAATCTCGTATACAAGAAACTTGTGCTTGATCATCAGAAAGACGTCGAACCATAATTTTCGTGCACGAGTCTCACATTCTATTTCTATGAAAGAATGTAAGTGAATGTATATGAGATAAAAGAAAGAAACAGTAATACAGTAGGCATCACATACAATCACATCCATGTAGGAAGACAAATAATCCAATAGGATGTGACTGCTGATGTCCTTGTTGAAGCAAGTTGCAATATATAATACTATCATGATCGATACTTATACCAACTCCACTCTTGATTTACGCCGTTATGCGAATAAAATTTCATCCCTACGCTTTGATCGGTCAAAAAACAAACAATCTCCTAGCTCATACTATACTTTACTAGCAGATTTTGTTCAAAAAAACCTGAAAAAAATATGCATGATATAAGCTTACATTGAAAGGAGGCGTTACGATTTTGTTCCGCTTAAAACTTAAGAAGTGTGCCTACACATGTTACGTAGAGATGTAAATTGATCGATGGTACTGATGCTAACTGTTCAGAGGAGTCACTAATGGTATTCAACTGTGGCACATTAATCAATCGTAGACTTAAAATTGCATGCTATCTCAAAACAGTTTTAGGTCATGATATTATCTGATTTCTGGTCAACGAGTCCTCTATTATGACTTATCTTCTTTGTTTTCTTCATTTCAAACTTTATAACACACATATTATACTGCTACAAAATGTCCCATCACTTTCAATGAATATACTGACTCATATCTCTTATTGCGCATTCAGCTGATGTCCTAAACTGCTACGTTTTGACGTTTGTCTTTGAATATTGGTTTTGAAACATTTCAAGTTGACTTCCACTTTTCATATACTTATAAATCATACAACAAAGAAAAAACTATATACATATGTACTTCAATGAATCGAAAATATCTACATACAACACAAAAGACAATTACACCCACAATAGTTATGCAATTTATAATATACCAACAGTGAGTCATTTTAGCAAACTAAATAAGAGAACATACTCAGCACCAGGAAAAAAATCGAAATTAACATGAAAATAATACACTAAGAAGCAAATGTATTTGCACGTTCACGTAATTTAGCTATTTCACTGGATATAATTAATGATGGTCCCAGTTTTATTTTCATTGTATCCCGTAAATGTTCTTGATTTATTAATAGTAAAGCTTGACCATCTATTTCACTCTCATAGAATGCTTGTCGTATTGATTCGTTTGTTAAACGTGCAATAAACTGGCCAACTTGTAAAACCTACCAAAACAACAATCATAAATTTCCTTTCCAAGGAATGTAAAAATATTTGATTCTTACCGTCCATTTATTGGGATCAGTAGGAAGACCATGATCATGTGGTAATGATATTTGCTCATTATTGTTCGATTGTAATGACTGTTGTACATTGATATTTTCAGGAACCTATTGTAGAGAAATTAAATTCATCTTAGAATATTGTGCACAGAATCGGTTAGTTTATTATACTCGTACTGTTTCGTTGACTAATAATGTTTTATTATCATTTGACTTTGTTGAGCAAAGTATTGAGCAAAATTTTCTTTCTTGATCGAAAAAATGATGAGAAAAATCGATTCTCTGACAAACAGTACATTGAAATTGATTATTATTATTGTCATTTTGAGTTAGATCATCATCGGATATAAATGGATGACTACTTTCACGTATGACATAACCGCCTATATAATGAACAATAAGATCATTGGCTGATGATTTTACTGGTGATTGATTTCGTTGTGCAATATTCGAAGGAGTTGCATTTGCCAGAGAGGACATTTCAAGATTAGGTTTTGTGGTTGTTCCCACGGAAGAAAGCAACGGTTGAGAATACTCTTTTGTTTGAGATTGTGGTAAATATGGAAAAGTTGTTGGTGATAATGTTGGATTTGCATTACTAGTTAGAGTAGTGAATACTGGGGATGTAAGTATATTTTTTGATGTTGTTCCGTTCAATAATGATGGATAAGAATATTGATGTTGTTGTAATAAAGACGGATTACTTACAGGAATAGACGCCTAAAAATGATATATTTCCATTGAAAGTTTGGATAAAGAACATTTTTATTATTATTGATCCCTGATAGAACATCTAATTTTTCTTTACTAATGTATTGTTAGGAAAAACCCGACAGCAAACATGTTATCAAACATATTTATGATGTTTTGAAGCCAATAAATTTCGAATAGAGAGAAAAAAAGTTAGTAATTTTCAAATTTATATGCGAATGATTGATATAGGGGCTTTAGAAGGTCGAATTTGTAGATTATTGAATGAAATTATTCTCAGTATTTCTCTTGTCGGCTGTATTAGGATGATTATTCTATAGCTAAGAGATAAATTTAAAACTTGATATCTACATTTCTCAGCTTAGAAATATTACTATTCGAAACTACTTTCATATTTGCAATCAATGTCTAAAAATATCGCAGTTATTGGTCTTTGGCTTATTAAAAATTTGTTTGTCAACATTGACAAAGGTATATGCGCACTAGAAAATGAATTTTTTCAGGAGAAAAGATTCCACAGTATTTTCAAAGATAATTTATTCATAAGTTAAAAACAATATTCTTAGATGATTTGCGTTGATCAGAGTTCTTTCGAAAGTTGCAATCATCTTAGTATTTATTCAAGTTAGTACAACAAGATGCATATAGAAAAATCAGACAACACATTTTCTTGATGAATACTAACTCACAACTAAGTCTCTTAGTCGTCCAAAATTCGAACTATTTATAATTGACAATAGAACATCTCTAAGCAGGATGTTGACTTTTTTTAGAACATGTCGGTCTCTATTTACTTTAAAAGACAAGTAATTAACGATAGGTATCATCAAAGGAAAATATTTCGATTAAATTCAGTCATCATGACAATATCATAAGAGTGAATTATATTGGATATACGTTTTTTCTGCATATAGTTTGTACAAGATCCAGTCAGCAGAAATGTCTATGAATATGATACTCTTAATATGTGAATTAAGAAAAACAACATCATGTTCGTCTATTCTTTGAATCAAAACTTTCCGATCAATCATCATTCATCGAATCCCACCGATCTCGGATCAGTGTAATTATGTTCGATTTTGCAAAAAACCAACACATAGTACTCTTCGTTGACTTAATTGTATAAACTTACTGTGTGGTTTGGAAAAATAAAGGCATTAGAATTATGCGTGCGATTGGATAATGTGTTTAACGTTGCACTTGATCCAGGCATTAGCAATGTTGTGTTTATTACGTTTGGTTTACTGATTTGATTAGTTGCTGGCGCTACATCATTCTTTATTGGTTTATTAGTGAACGGATCTCGTTCGTATAATCTAAATATAATATGAAAATTTTGCAAAAAAAGCTAGTTTTCAACATTATACAGTGTACCTTGGCCGTCCACGTTTCTTTCTTGACATACTTGAACTAATCGATTAGAAATTTATGCTGACAATTCATAAGCTATATAAAGCATACCTGCTAGATCGACGATGACGGTTAGTAACTTTCTGTGCTATCTGTGCCAATGAAAGTGAAAGATTATTATTCGATGTTTTTAATTCATCTGCTGATGTGTTCGTATCAAATGACGATAGACTATTTCCATTAATAATACTCGTTGGTAGGATTGATGTTTTTTTATTAATACTTGTTAATTGTTGTGTTGTACCAGTTGTTAACGTTGCTGAAATACAATAAAAAAAAAGTGTATTTCGATTTTCAATTGAGGCTTCTACTTTGTTGTTGTAAATCAATAGAAGAACTTGTTCGAACGGTAGTAATCGTTTGGGATGAATTTGATATAAATGAACAATCTCTATTAGTTGAAATAGAAGATACCACAGGTTGATTTGTGTTAGCAACAACTGTGATAGGTGTTGCTTGAAGAACTTGTCCAACTTGATTTCGAAATGTAACTGGTTGTGGTCCATCGTTAGCAATTTGAACAAGCTAGATAGTTAACGTGAAGAAGACGAGACTACTCGTTTCATAACTTACTTGTCCTTGATTTCCATCGACAACTAAATAAGTAGTTAATCCTGTAGGAGGATTCGTTTGAACTATTTAGATATGAATGTTGCATATCTTATCTCTCGAGACGATGAAATTCAATGACTTACTTGATGTTACTGTTTTAGGAATAATTGGGGCTAGAGAAGGAAAAACGTAAACATAAAAATGAGAATACAGGTAAAATATGTATTTATTTAATTTACTTATCGAATTGTGAAATAAAATGGGTTTCGGCGAGTACGGGATTATTGTTGATGAATTCACATTCAATGGTCGAGCGATTATGTTCGAAGATCGATTAATTTTCTTACTATTAAGATAAGTTCGAAAACCCTAAAACAAAACGCGCTGTGTCGATACTAAATTTGATAAAAATTCGTAAAATCGAAGTACAAACTCGTTTCGCTCGTTTTATCGTCGTTAATGGAGTACTTGTAAAAAAGGACTGAGTCGATGTTATTGGTAGTGTAATCACTTGTGCTTGAGTGACTGATGGTGGCGCTACAGGCACAGATGCTTCTGGTAATGAAATAGAGCTGACGATGGACGCTGATTGCTCATGATGGATTTCAGATTTTAATATTGATTCATTCAAACTTGCTGATATCGGTGCAGATACATCTGTGACTTCATGCATTCTTTGGGGAGGAGATGAGTCTTGAAAAACTAAGTGGATTTGTTTTCCCTACGTAGTGTGTAGTCAAGTTGGGTTTTTTGTCTTGGTGATTTAAGTAAGCAAAAATGAGCGAATAAGAATTAAATACAAAAAAGAAAAATGCGAAAACATAATCATCGTCATCGGTTTTAATGCATCGAATAGAAAAAATTATTTATTTCAACTTTTTTCTATTGGTTGTCATTATTGTTTTATACACAGCGAACCAATAAGAAAAGTGAAAATTATCAACCAACCACACTTCAAAGATAATCTGACGCGACCTCTACAGAATGGATAATGTCTTTGTTATTATATATGCAATATCGGTAGAGATCACTAGTTATAAAAATAAAGGGAAAAATACATTTTTTTGAAAATTAGCACAATCTTTAGAAAATATACTAAGTTACAATATAGAGAAGTTACTATGTGGTCGTCTATAATACCCGCTCCATTGCATCCAATTCAATCAATTCTAGATCTTCCTATGAAATTCGTTGCTTACCATACAGAAATAATTTTGCACCTAGTGACTCGATTACGTTGAATTCATTTTCGGGCATAATTTTCATTCTACATGTAAAAGAAAAGTTTATTTTTTGAATCACGCAGGTGTCCATATTCTCCTTTCGTTAATCAGATGGAAAAGAAAACCCTCCGAGTTTTTTAATAAATTCACGGATAAAAAGGGCTACCTCAACTTGTGGGGGGGGGGGCGTGGTAAACATTCCCCCCTCCCCAATGATCAAAAATGATCCTTTTTATTTTGTGAAAAATAGAAAATTTTCTTGTTTTGCTAGGAACAATAAAGTTACGCCCGCCTGTCGCGTCTTGAGTGAGGCTCAGAGGCGCAACTATTGAATATGCTGGATGCCGCAATAATGGATTGTGGCAGAGAGTAAAATTGATGAAATAAAGTAAACTTGAATATGGATAACGATCCAATAATATATTCAATTTGAACAGAAAAGAGATGAGACGGAGAACTAGACAAGAGAGTAACTAGCAAGAGTTACGAGAGAAGAAAGTAGTTTAAGTAGATACGCTCGAATGACGAGCGGAAGATATTGAAAGAATGAATATAGGTATATCTCAATGAAGAGAGAGATATAAAGTAGAGTGAGTAGATGGAGAAGAAAAAGAGAGAATAATTATGTAATACTCAATTAACAATTTTAGGCACAAAGCAATAAGAGAGAAAAGGGGAGCGAAACTAGATACAGAAACAAACAGATGCACACACAACAAGCATAAAGATAACATCAGTGACAATTAGGTTGTCACACACCCCCCTCCCCTCACCACAACGTTGGTCGATTTGGAGCATCCCTGCGAATAAAAAATTGCTTTGCAGGTTTTCTTCAGTTTCAAATATGAAGTAATATTTTGAAGTTCGGTTCTTCAGTTTTCTGCAAATTGAACTTATTTAGTCTTTTTAAAACTAAACAAAAGATATCTTATCTTTGATAAAGATTAGTTTTTTCAAAAACATAATTATATATAGTGTTGTACTTTTGAGTTGCTGAAATTGACATGGAATGATACAGCCGAACCATTTCAAAGCATAGAAATAAACTTGAATAGCCGTTGAAGATATCGAACAGTATTTTCTTTGAAAATTTTTGAATGAACAATAATCAGAAATGATTGCCATACTGGAAAATTACTCAGGAAAGGAAGAATTTCCTCAAGATTAACAAGAATTAAATTCTCGATAGTCTTAGAAAGCATAAAATTCAAGTTAATTTTATTTCCATCTGTTACCTGAATGGAGATCTAACCAAAAACATCTTCTTAGTGTGTTGGGGGCTACATAAGTTGGAAGGCGTAAAATATTGTACTACTTAAAAATAAAAAGAACTGATACTCTATTAGTTATACCTGGTGCTATGAACAATGAGTTCAGTTTCAGAAAAGTATTTCATTCATTTCTGTCCTATTTAGCACGTTTGTAGATGGCTGGATGAGTAGAAATTTTTTTAATTTATTTCATGGTTGATGAAATCATACAGGTAATAATGAGCAAGAATTTTTTTGAATTATGTTTTGCATGTAACGATAAATTTCATGTCAATATTTACTGAAAGTATTTTCTAACTGAATTTTCAACCTGATCATCCATGTTGACCTATCGCTTCCCACAATATTAATTACAAGCTTCTCTATTAGTGAATATCTAAATATGAAAGAATAATATTCAACGTTTCTTAATCAATCTCTAAAAGCAAGTTTTATTCTTCGACAATATTAATACTTTTCACTAAATTGTTGCAGAATTTACTATAAATATTATTAAAGTAAGCGTACATCATATCTCAAATATAATATACTTGAGGTTTCGTAGTATTGATTGCATGAACATAGAAGAATTAGGCGTTAAAGTAAATTGGGAAATCAAAAAAGAACCAACGCACTCGTTTATGAAATTTCTTTTATTAAAATTGAATAATTATGCACTAGAGTCTATTGAATCGATAGTAATATTCATCTAAAAAAATCAAATTCAAAAGGAATTGTGGTAAAATTGAGTCTGGTAATGTTTTTCTTTTGGTTCTTTAAAAATGAGCTATGTTCTCATTATTTTTATATGCTTGTTTAAGTTGTGTTGGTAATTTTTTCAAGACGGCTCTTGCAAAATAATTTTCACCTTTACTCTTATCCAATTGAGAAGGAAAAGAGTTAAAATTGGCAAAATGAAAGTTATCGTATAAGGCTTTTGATTGATTTAGTCCATGAGATTTTTTGTTCTTTTGATAATGTTTTTTGAATAATACTTCACGAATTCGATGTTCTTCATACGATAGTCTGTGCCAAGGTCCATCGCCGATTCCAATCACAATTAAACATGTATTTGGTAAACTTGTTATCGTATATAATAATTCAACTAAAGCTTTGTTTGTATGAGAAATTTTCAATTCATCAGTTAAGATAACTAACATGGTAAAATCTCGTTTACAATGCACACCGTATGATATTAATTTCTGTAACATCGACGTATATCCAGTTGGACCACCAAATTCAATATCTTTGGTTTGTTCTAAATAACTAAAAACAAAATCTGCAATAGACTCACTGTGAAATTAACTTATTATTAAGAATACTTACGCATCAAGTACCAGTTGATGGTCATTAAATTTTTCACCAGTACCAACGATTGGAAAAAAAGCATAGTCTTTGGTTTCGATGTCACCAAAACCGAAACACGAGTATTCAATATCCAATGGGAATACATCTCCAAATGTAACACCTAGCTGGTTAATAGCCTGAGATAATGCAAAATATGAAATTCTCATGATTTTAATCAATTCGATTGCTTTTTGTATATACTTTACTTTTTGATAGGGATTATAAATTTTATTTGCATTAGTTTTATGTAATAATTGTCCGTTGAATGTCCTACGACCTTGCCATTCATTACTTGCTGAGAAATCAACGCCAAATATTACTCGTAGAGAATTAAAATAAAAATGTGTAAGGATTTCTTTTTTTAATGCATCTAATGGTCTATACAAAAAATAGAAAAAGATGGCAACTCAACTGTTTTTTTTTATCGATCTTCTAAAGTATTTGCTTACTTTATGTTTGATGTTGGTAAAAAATTGAATTGTACCTTTTCAAGGTTCTGAAGTAGATCTAATTCAACTGTACGCTTTTTAGCCGTATTACGATAATACGTGTATAGAAAAATATAGATCAGAAAAGCTACTAAATAGTATAATAGTGGATATAACATTTCTTTTCTAATAATGGTAATCAACTTCGAAATACGTTCGCTTTATCGAATCGGTCGATATATGTGGTGTTGCGTTTTTTTTTCTCGCATGTTTACAACCTAGCCGACCGTGACGAGAATGATTATGTACATTGGTTTCACTTAATGGAAATACGTCGACTTTTGAAAATAAACAAATATTTTCGATTCATGCCCAAGGAGACGATGACAACCATTCTAATTTGCGAAAAATATTCTCTTTTCAAATACTTTGATTAATGATTAGACTGAATTAATATGCAAAGAAATGACTCTTCTTTAAATAGAAAAATGACATGCGAGTTTTGACAAAAACTTTAAAAATTTGTATTCAAATTTCTGATTAATAGTAATAACAATTGAAAATTTTTTTCTTGTCGCTTATTTTTAAGAAACACATTTTTTAATATGCCGATTTATTGAACTATTTCGATCATTCTATGATGTGGACGTATCAAATTAGAACAAGAGAATGTCATAATAGCTGACTAGAGAAGATCTTTGCTCGTTTAAAGTTACATTCAATTGAGACAAAAAGAAACATTCACGAATCTTTCTAATTAGAAAAAAGAGACAGGTGTAAATTTTTCTATTTCGATCGTAATGACATTCCCAAAGTTTCAACGACGGTGAGCGTTGCGAGAGGAAAGAGACATTAAATGTCCTTAAGTGAGATCAACAATAGTAAACTGTTTGAAATCTAAAAGTTATGTGTGCGTTCCTATGTTCATGATCGTCATTGACAATTGAAAACGAATCGTATTCATCATCTTATACATTATATTCGTAAGCGATGTTTAGAGGATCTCAAAAAAAATAACAATATTTGATATCAGGATACTTTTTCATTTACCATAGTCAAATGAATAAATGAAATATTGCTATATCTTTCTTGACTTTTTTGTGAGCTACGTTCTTGCATGGAACATTGATAATTTGAAAAGCGGATCGGAATATTTTTTCTATTGTTAAATTGATTCGTAGAAGTGTTTGTCTTTTTTACAATTTTTTAAACGAAAAAAAGTTCAAACTATTCGGAAACGAACAAAATCTATGTTGAGCGAAGAGACAAAGTATTTCTGTGAACTGGAATTAGTTTTTCGAGTTTTTTCATAGTATTTCAAAGCATTTTTCTTATGCAAACTATGAATAGTTAGTTGCAGTTATGTTTGACTTTAGCGTTACATGATCGTTCTATTCATTTTAAAGGTGCATAAAGTAATATGCGTTGACGTATTTTGATATTGCAAATCTACAACACCCAAGAAAAGCATGTTACACCCTGGACTGTTGTAATTGCCGAGCTCTATCTTCTTTTCTTTGGAACTAGCTAGGACTGATTTTGGAAGCATCAATTAAATATTCAGTTTCTATCTCTCTCTTGTTAATCCTCATGGCCTTGAATAAGCTTTGACTAGTCCACACTTCTCTCTTACGTGTTTCATGATTCCTTGTTATGACGTCAAATGTACACTAATTATCATCTACAACTTGTTTGTAGAGTGAGTGATAAAATGTAAATTGTATGATCGTCATACAATTATGTATGATCTTCATACAATTATGCATGATTTTTATTCGTGATGAGATCTGCAAAAGATTGAAGTCAACTCTTCAAAATAAGGCTTCATTCATATTTGAGAGTTTCAGATATTGAAAATAGTGTCATCATATTTATTTTGAATTTTTTTTTCATAAGATCTTGGGATTGTAAATTCAGAGCAAGTAAATTACACTTTAGAACTACTATAAACGATTAAACAACAGTGAAGTCAATAAGCATCTTTCAAGACAAAAAGAAATTAATATTCTCCGATCATATTACTATCTTTTTCTGCCACTTGATCTTCGACAAGATTACAAGAATATATAAAGTCAACAGTCACATGACTCTTCGAGTATCTACAATGCCATATTCTTTTTAATATAACAATAGATAAACTATCATTCATCATAAGTTAAAATACACGTTATCATTTTGACAAGGCAATACTCGTTCTTCGTACACATTTACCATCTATTTCTCAGACGAATAACCAATTCAAGTGTTATTTGCATATGATCATCTATGACATATAGAATTCTTTTTTTTATACGCATATAAATCTTCTTATCAATGATTACTCAATCCTGCACAAGTTCCTTTTTCTTTTCACACGGTCATCATTGTCAATCTGTATTTCTTTTGTCAAAAAAACTAAAACAATTCGCGTCGGAACAACAGACACGTATCGAAAAATAGTAATAAAAAACAACTTTGACAAAACACAAACGCTTAATTGTACAACATTAAAAGTCTTATGCATTCAAGTACGATATGTACACATAAAAATAACAATGATGTTTATTATTCATAATATATTAAAAGAAGAATTTAAGAAAAAAATACAAAGCATGTGACTTTTTTTCTTCGCCTATTCGTCTTAATAATAATACTAATTTTACAAAAAAAAACAAAAAGATTTCGACGGTTGTTATATGGAAAGATTACCAGACAGATATAAAGAAGACAAAAACAGAAACAAAATGGCGTCGGTAGCCAATTTATGTCTTGTTGAAAACTGTTGACATCACTGTTTGCTACACGCGGGTCACTTGAATCTTCTTGATTCGATTTACTCTTTTCAAATATTATGAATGATCAATGTTTTCATCATCCCATCCATTATCTTTAATCATATGTACAAGTTCAATGATGTATTTTCCTTCTTTATATTTTTGACTTGACTCAAAAGCATGTTCCTAGAATAGAGAAAAAAGTGAGTAGTGACAAATTTGCCTTGATCAATAAATATTAAAACAAATTATATAGACCAAAGATATTTACATATTTCCAGCCAAGTAATGTTTTACAGCAATCACAATATATATCAGCTACTTCATGGAGACCCGTAAGCAGTACTCGTTCTTCGGCAGCACTTGTATTTACATTAACACTTGAAATAAAAATACGATCGAAATAGAACGAAAAAGAAATTGTCGCTACTCGAATACTCAAAGAGAAATACGTACACTGAATTGAATAGATACGCTCGGCCTTGACTACCTTGAAATGACTAGAGCGAAAACAAAAACGTGTGATCGATTTTCTTAATAGTGTTTTCAGTCCCATACTTTAGAAATCAGTTCATCGTGACTTGCTAATTGAGCCCTACAATGAAGGCATGAATAAATTCGATGAGTCTTTGTTGGTAAATAATATTGGAATAATTTGCCCAGAGTTTTTGAACCACTTTGATGACTTTTTTTCACCATCTTTCGGCGAATCTATATCAAGAGACAATTGAATCATAAATACAAATGTAATTCTTCTCGGCAATGTCAAGAATTTATGCAGAACAAATGAGTTAGACATCAATCTAATTGAATATTATCGTACCAGATAAATACTACGAGAGAAAAAAGTACCACGTGGATTCTTTTTCCTTTATTTATCCATTTTTCTATTTAATTACATACTGGTCAATTTTACTTGAATATTCTTCATTCTCCTTCTTTTTCTATATGTATCTAGGGTAGAATCTAAAAAGATAGAAAGTCGAATACTTCATTGGAATATGAATAACATGTGACTCGTACGAAGAATAGACAACCATGAGAATAAATATACATAAATATATACGTGAATTCATACAAGGTTATTGTATATCCCTTTCTTCCGATGTTAGTTCGTGTTTTAGCTAATACCTCAACCTTATCATGTACATTCAAATTGAATTCCTTTTTTTCTTCTTCTTTTGACTTCGTTTCTTTTCACACATTTTCATATTCACCAATGAAAGGTATCATCAACAGTTAAGAGACAAAACACAAGCAGTAATATATAGATGCTTCTCTTGAGTGTCTACGCTCTTCGTCTCTCAAACCAATACAAAAAATAACAACTCGTATTTAACAACCCTACATTTATGTCACAAATGTAACGATCTAATCGATCACTAAACCTAACATAAGCAAAAGAAAATGACTAGTAATAAAAATTGATTGAGCGTATCCAATTGGGTCTCATTCTCTTCTATCAACCACTATTCCTGATCTAGAATTGTAGCTGTTGCGCAATCGAATATATACATATGTGTCTTCATCAGCATGGCACATACGAAAATTCTTATAAATATATTATATACACTCGCACACACATGTATATATATATATATATAAATATATTGTTCCATTACACTTCTCTAATCTGATAATGAAGAATAGTTTTTACACAATTCTACTAGAAAACTTGACAATGCCTTATTACAAAGAAAAACTTCATAAAGTTCGCATCTTCATGCTTGTTAATTACTTGCTCACTAGAAATATTGAAGGATAATTCCATCTAAATATGATCTACATGTGCACAATATTTTCTTTAAGTTTTTATAAGACCGTAAAGAGAACTGAAGAAGAAGGAATAACTCGCTCGACTACAACTAGTCAAGCAGGGGGCTAAATACACAAACGTACAATTGATGCGGCGCATGTATTTCTCTATGCTTTATTCTCAATGAAACATCATCAACACACTGATGAAACATCGATCAAATGAACATATACAATTAAGCAGTAATACATAAAGTAACTTACAATAGATAGTAAAGTCCAGCAGCTTGCCACTCCGATAATTAAAGTCAAACTTCAATTAAGAAATAACAAAATTCTTCGTGATGATGGACGAAATCCTCTAGAGAAACAAATCAAAGTAATATTCAAAATTTGTAATGCAACAAAACAAAGAAAATAAAGGTTCTTAATAAAAATTTTATATCAATATATGTACACACATGTACATTTACATACATATGTGTAAATTACATAATAAATCAAAGAGAGTTCAAATGATATATATTTGATGATACGAGAGGTACTGTATTCTTTTTCTCGTTCTCGTCTATACCTTCTCGAGAGACGAAAATGACCGAATTCGATAGACATATTAATGGACAACAGACGACCTTATCGACTAATAACCTTGTTAATGTAGTAACAATAGTCTAAGCCGTATATTTTTTTTTCTTGAAGTTTTATCTAGGGTTTATTCTTTCTTCTTTACACATGGTGTACTGACAACGAATTAATGTTTCTCTGCAGACCAAAGAGAGACACTATAGTAGAATATATTCTATCTTTGAAATTTCCGCTTGTTGTCACGGAATATTTCGGACGACTACTTGCAATTTCTTCTTCTGCATAATAAGTGTTTGTCAAGGATCGATGCAATGCGCAGAAATGCGAACCGTGAATTATGATGAATGAAAAATAGAGGGATATCCGGAGAACTGAAACATTCTCGCGTACTGGCTTCTTTCTCTACGTATCTTTCTGAAATTGCTGGTATTTCTGTGTGCGCAAAACAAGTAAGATGTCAAACAATTCCGATATGAATCCGTTAAAAGATATGGGATTGATTATGATTAACGAAAAGATAAAGATATTGCAATTTAGTAGAAGTAACGACGGACAAACAAGTAAGCTATAGAGTAGGATTGACACTGTTCTCCGTACCGTATGTGTATATTTGCATGGCTCCCTTTCCTTCCTCTTATTCTACTTCTTTTCTTTCTCTTGTCTCTTTCTCTCCATTGAGGTCCCATTTTTTACCTCTTCGAGTAACTTTTTTCTTTTTGTATCTCTATGACACAAGACAAAGATAGAAGTCAGACAAGAAATCGAAATAAACTGTAATCTTTTTTCATAAATATAAGTATTAGTATGGTTAAATGCTTCTATTTCTATACTCTTTTAATAATATAGCCATATATATACAGAAGGATGTGAAAGTATTGTTATTATTTAAACATGGTTTCAATAAATCAAGGTCAATGAAAATTTTTCTTTTCACTATAGTAGAAAGCAGCTGTTCAAACGTAATAATTAAGTCATTGCAAAAAATAGCATGTGTCCTGTTGCCAACTCTTCCTATTTTCTTCCTTTTTTTTTGAGTGCTCTGAATATTATATTGAAGTTTGACAGTGACATGAATACACTTCTGATACAGACAATAACGAACAGATTGATTTTGTGAAAAGAAAATTAGTTTGTGTACAAAGCTTAAATTTCAAATCACGAAACAGAACAGAATAATTACCTTTTGTGCGAAATTGCACACGTAGTTTGACAAAACTGTTAAGGTTGACAAATCAATAGAGAACAGAAATAAATAGGAATGTTGTGTTATTTTCCTGTCTTGATGTTATTTTATTTTTCTCAGTTGTCGTCAATATCGTTGTTTTTGTTCGGTTTTTTTCTTGTTATTCTTGACGATGGCCAAATCTTATTGAGTTGTTGTGTTTCTGTTTCTGTTGTTGTAAGGAGAAAAGGGTTGCTTGAGCATCTATAACGCAGAAAAAAACAACACCCTCCGTCTGACGCTCGTCTCGCAAAAAACTGCGCCACTCACATAGTAAAAAAATGCGCTTTACAAGCGTACCCCCGATCAGCTGCTGCTTTTCTCTATCGTCTTTTCATCCTGTCTTTTTTTCTCGTCTCGTTCTTCCTTTCTCTTCTGCTTTGTATCTTCTACTACTCTACCCTACTCATGTGATGACGCTCACGCGCATTCGTAACCCCTGTTGTTGCGTTGTTTTAAATGATGTTTTTGATAGTGCGTTCATAAAAAATGAAGCTTAAAAACATAAATAAATAGAACGAATCATATGCACTTGTGAATAGAGGTAATTCGTTGGATTGCAATATTTTACGTTTATTACAATTAAAATACCATTCATGTGGCTAGACTAAATATATTTTGAATTTCTGAAATTAATGAACATGTTTATAAATAAAATAATGGACAATGAACATCTTGAACTAACTTGAGATGTTAAATGTATTAAAGATTAATCAAGCGATAATGAAACACTTTCAAAACATCATTTGTATAAATTCAATGATCCTCAATCTTATTCTCACCCTTTTCATAACTCTAACATAAACATTTGTGAATAGGTGATGCATTTTTGTTGACAGGAGTGCTATTTATGCACATTGAAATCGAACATCGGGCAAGTATTATGATGCGACAATCAGAATACCCATATAGCATACGCACAGAATTATTCGTCGGTTCATTTTACATCATCGAATGCATAGCCTTTTACCTACAGTTAATGTTCATATATATATATATATATATATATATATGTATACATATATATATATATATATATATATATGTATACATATATATACACATATGTATAGCAAATAATTATGTGATGGGACAATATATATGAAGCGAGAGAGAGAGACAGATAGATTACACAATCCACAGCATGTTCTTAGTATATTTTTTCACGCTGATATGATTAATAAATGTGCGAATATAGAGAAATCTATATTTTACTTTGACTTTCTTTTTATTATATTGACTAAAAATAATGATGATCAACATAAACTCTATTATATCAAATATAAATGTTGATGGAAAGTAAATTGTTGAAGAATAAAATCAGTTCTATTCAATGAATTTAACATATTTAAGTAGGAGAAATATTATAAAATAGATATAATTCGTAGATTTTTATGCAAAAGGAAAACGAGGAAAAAAACCATTCATGCATAAAAATCGTGTCATTGAATCAGACTTTTCTATCATATAAATGTTATACTGTTATCGATCGTATCGTTCGTATTCGAGACCTTTGAATCGATATTTATTTATATTCATCATTTCATTCGGTATTGGATTCAGTTGGTGTGCCTTTAGTAGACGTTCATCAAATCGATATGCTAACAACATTAATCCACTAAATGATTTCGAAAAACAAATATCACCATTGATATTTTGCTTTGTACTTAGTTCAAATGATCGTCATTTAACATCATCACGAGCAATTTTATACAGTTGGGGAAGAAGATGTGATCGATTTTATTTTGTAACACGTCTTCAAAATACGAGTACTCGTTTAATGATGTTAGAACATTTTGAAACAACTGCTAACATAACATCATCAACAATAACTCAATATACATTCGATGTTCTTTCATATCTTGAACAAGACGAATTATTTTCATCGTATAATTGGTTTCTACGTGCAAGTGATGACTCATTTGTTGTTATTCCAAATCTTCGACGACTTGTTATTCAATTAGATAGTGAACTAAAAGATAAGCCATTAGTTTATGTTGGTGATGTTGAACATATGTATAAAAAATATCATATATCAACAACTGGATCAGTTATGCTATTTAATCGACAAGCCATCGATCGATTAACTGTAATACATGATTCGGAGGAGCAATACCAAGATTTACAAAAAGAAAAATGTCTTGTCAACATGATCTATGATCATGAATTAGTTTCTTGTATGAGAAAATGCCGTATTCAAATTAATGCCGTGAATGATTATTTGATACTATCGCAAAATTTGTCAACTTATAAAATGGATAAACGTTTCAAGGTAAAATACAAATAGTAGGAGGGATCTTGTAGAGTATGCTTACGGCCATACCACGTTGAGTACACCAGTTCTCGTCCGATCACTGAAGTTAAGCAACGTCGGGCTCGGTTAGTACTTGGATGGGTGACCGCCTGGGAATACCGAGTGTCGTAAGCTTTTGTGTTGAAACTTTTCTTTTGGATTATTATTAAATGAAATTTTTTTCTGATAGGGTGTTTGCTGCAGTCCACATACTGTTGCATTTCGTTCAAACAATGAAACAGACATGTTTAAATTTGATTTTTTCTATCATCGCATGAATGCATTATCAGAAATAAATATATGATGGTATTGAGTTGCTTTTTATTATATTTATACGAGAAAAAAACAAAGACATAGTTGATAAAATACAACAGCTAGATAGATATTGCAGTGTTGAATAGTCTATGAATTCGATTATTTATCGTTCGATTTTTTTGAACATCGCTATTGGTGGTAATGTTGGTACAGTTTGTAGTCGCGATGGAATTATTTGTCTTCGAGGATAAGTATTTGATGGATCATGCTTATACTGGTGGGATTTTGTAGAAAGTGATGATAATGGATTCATTGGCCGAGTTCGTGGAGAAATCGACTTGAACATAAAAAGCAAATGATATAAGGAATCGGAAAAAATTAAAGCATGCCTCAACTTACAGGTATATTAAATGATATTTTTGAATACTCTTGAAGATATCTTTGATAATATGGATCGTAAAAATAAACAGAATGTGCTACTGGAGATGGTGTATACCAATAAGCAGGTTTATTTGATTCACGTAGAATTCGCCCATAATCTCTTCCTTTTTTTCGTCGAGCGTGATCTTGCATAAGTCTGCCATTTAATTTATCGATGTCATGCTGCTTCTTTTCATAAATATTATCGTCCGTTGCTAATAATGCTTCAGGTGTGTTCATATCTAAAGTTGTTGTCATTAGTTTTTCCTCTTCTATATCAAGAAACGTAATAGCCAAAATTCTTTTAATGACGATAGTGACAACTACATCGTCTTACGATTCCGGATGTTGCTTTCTTTCTCTCCCACTCATCATTTCACAATAATAATGTCTTTAGTCAAGAAAAAAATAGTAAAATAAAATAAAACAGACACAGTATATGGGAGAAAAAATATGTTAGAAAAAAAAGACACTTGATAAGAATGAATAAAAACTCATAATTGAAGTTTCAGATTACTTGAAAACAAATGAAGTTGAGATGATTCAAATAAAACGTTAAACTTGATATTGAATAATTTACGTTGGCACGGATACAACGTATTAATACGCCTGTTTTTCTTTTGATCGAGTGGAAACATCTTCATTCGTATTTCTTCCGATCAAAAAAAAACCGAACGGCCCATGAATGGAATTTATCATAGAAAGAAAGAAAAATCAACGTTCTACTACCTCACGTCTTGTCAAAGATTAAAATGCAATCGATAGACATACACTTGAAAAGCACGAGTGCTTTTTTTTCTTTTTCTCATTTTTTTTTCGATTTAGAAAAAAAAATAATTCTCATAAAGATACAAAATGAGAGTAAGAATGTCAAAGTAATCAATAGCAAATATGAATAATTTATTACAATCAGTATATTTAGTAATATGCAATAATTAACAAATAATATCATTGTAATATAAATTCTTCATGTTTACTTTCGTACGATCGATGAACAATTTCAATAAGAATATTTTTCTTACAAAAAAAAAGAAGGAAAAAAAATAATACAAATAAGTCAATTGTAAGAAAATATTTTCTTTTTAAATGACTACAACATCGAGAATTGTGTTTAGCAAAGCGTAAACAAGATTGTTGATGATTTCGAACATGGTTTATTTTATCTTAATTAGTAACGTTTTACATTTATCGGATTAGTTTTTTTCTTACAAGCTCCAATTGTTCTCTATCTCCAAAATCATACTCTTGATGAATAATTGTTAGATGATGTCATCAAAAGAAGTTCCCTCAATTTCCAGATGTGAATTGATGCCATTTGTTCATAGAGTATAAACAGTGAGTAATTAGAATTGCGAGATTGATAACAGAATCCGAGAAAGGATAAACATATTTGATATGGATCGTGTTCTATTCAATTTAAAATAACAAATTGTTTCTTAAAAGTATTCTATATCAATCATGAAATATCGTTTAATATCGTTAGACCAACATTTTATATTTTAATCTTCAACTATTCTTTTTTTCTTTCATTTCAGTTCCTTGTGTAATGTGAATATGATTCTCAACGCAAGCTTCAGAAGTTGCTCACGATGCTCTCATCATT
This sequence comes from Rotaria macrura, assembly GCA_900239685.1. Lineage (NCBI taxonomy): Eukaryota > Metazoa > Rotifera > Eurotatoria > Philodinida > Philodinidae > Rotaria > Rotaria macrura. The sequence continues at coordinate 19,323 of OENT01001299.1, read as the reverse complement.
TTCATATGCTAGCATTGTTTTCTAATAGTTATACCATCTAATGGAAGTATTAGATAGTTTTCATTTGTAATTATTATTTGTTTTTACTGCGCATGAACTACACACTTCCTTCTAATATACCGTTCTGGAATTGATGATTTAATGCTTTTAAATTTTTAAAACTATTAGCCAAATCATCACTAGTCCATCCATCTGTTTACATAACTGAATATACGTAGATTCGATTTTTCTCAAAGAGCTACATGTGTGAAAGTTATGGGAAACGATCCAAAAACTGATCGAGTAACTAAATTTTGACGGAGAACTGATTTTTATGATAGAATATGTTTGGAAGCACGAATGGAAAAGTTGTTCATTTTTGATAGTATCGGAAGCTGTACGCAGAAATTAATTGTTTCTAATGACATTGTGTCTCTTTTTAGATTTGATATTTGAAAGCGAAGTCAATATATTTCAGCATTATTCGTAGAAGAGAGATCGCAGAATCATTTTCTCAGAGTCTTTGTTAGATAATGTATTTAGATGATCACAATGAAGTACGTAAACGCACAAGATATTAACTAGAATGATAAGATTCGATGGATTTCTCTTAGAAAAATATTAGTAAACAGTCGATGAATCGTAGTAAAGAAAACTTAAATAGACTTATTATGAAGATTAATTGGTAGCTACTTAGCTATGTATCGAATAACTCCGTAGATTACTCGATAACTAGTTCATTTTTCAATGGTGAAAATGACTAATGTCTATTACGAAAAGATACTATCTATGACATTCGAATTGCAAATATGGGTGTTCCCGTCAATGAAAACTACTTCTTCATTATTTATTTAAATACATGCAAGCGTCTTTAAAAAAAAGGAAACCATCTTAATATGATACTCCTTTCGTAGGAAATGAAAACAGATGATCTTATCAGAGCACTCATTATGTACAAAGAAAAAAAGTAACTAGAAAATTACTAAATATTAGGAATTTTATACGTATCTTCCGGATGAAAAATAATTCTATATCAGTAGAAAACGAACGTATGAAATAGTAATATTTATCATATGGATTCAAAGACGAAACATTAAATAATCTAGTTGATTCACTTATCTAAATGTTTAAATAGTTAGTTGACGTTTTTCGACATTTGAACATTTTTCATTATCGAAAATCAAATGTATCAAGCATAAGCAATACTAAAATAAAAAGAAATTATATGAAATGGAAAAAGAAAGAACATATTGCGATAGGAAAAATCAAAAATCTGACGCGCTCATATACTGAATGAAAACTTATGTCCCATTTGTAAGCATTTTCAAGAGAAATTTTCTCAAGATATCACGTGTTTTTAATCACATAAGAAATGATCATTATATTCTGCTTCGCTATTAATTTACAACGCCAACGAGAAAGAGATTCTGCACAGATTGGGATCAAAAATTAATCTTTAATATTCTATGATTGAATTTGAACTATTGCATAGATTATATGGACTAGGACACGATTGAAGAGGAATTATTTTAAATAGATATCAGTTGTTGAATCAATAAATGGCAAAATAAGTAGTAAAACTGTGTCTACAACGCATTTTGAGCAAAACCTAGGAAACTTTTTTTTTATTAGATAGGGATCAAATGAAGCTCATCAAAAACATAGTTAATACCCATAGAAAACAACAAAATTCGTTAAAGCCATGTTCTCTTACGTATCTCCATTATTTAGCTTCATTCATTGGCTAAACATCAGTTATCTTGACTATTTCATTTTTTGAGCTTCAGCGAAAATCTTGTTCTTACAGTGAACCAAACTTTCCATTTACCTAGAAAATTCTCATGCATAATTAATCGTAAATCAACTACGTAGGGAAAAAGACACTATATTCAATATATGGTTAGTGCTTTTTTTTTATTGTTTATTGCCGCCTATCGATCATGACCATTATTTATTTTCAATCTTTTCTCTTTGTATTATTAAATTCTCCTGAAAAATGACCAGGAGATTATTTTCTCAGCATTGATATACAAAGAATTACAAAAAATATTTTTCTGATTGTTATACTTAAATTTAAATACAATAAAAAGAGAAGAACCATTGATTTATATATATGTATATATCTATCTTGTTGTCGACGTATGGTATAGAATCGATTGACTAACGATAGGTTTTAACAACACATAAGCATCGGATGCATAGGTTTGTGAACTAGATGATTGAATAAACATTTGATTTAGCAGTTTTTGTTTCAATTTCGTATCACATCTGTCGTTTCCGTTGCCATTATTTGTTGTTGATGGTACATTGGATACTTGTCTCATGTATTTAGCAAACAAAGTTGGTAAACCAGCAAGCATATTGGAAAAATCTTTTTGTTGCTTTTGATAAATAGCTAATAATTCGATATCGATGGAGAACGACGTTAAACTTTTACAACCCATTAAAAATAATTGAGCTGTTTTATGATAATATTCAATTATTGATGCACATAGTGTAGCTAATGAACTAATAGCTTCATCAAATAATGTCTAAATAAATTGAATTCGTGTTAAAAAGTAATCTAAAATGAACCTCGAAATATAAGATGTAAACATTTGCACTCAATCAACATCTTAAATGCAGAACAATGCATAAGTTAGATGGATGTGAATGTTGCTGAAGAGTTTACATGGATTTATCTCATCCACAGCGACGTTGTCACAAGAATAGAAAAGTAAAATTACATCAAGTAGTATATCTAAATGTTTATACGCAAATCAGTACTAAAGGATATTGTATCATCTATTCAAAGAGATTCAATATAAATCGATATGGAATTTCTTTGTGAAGAATTTTTATTGAAAGCTCTTCAAGAGATCAGAATTTTCTAACGATTCATAATTATTTAGAAATTCAAAACTTCTATGCTTGCCGAAACAATCTACAACGAAATAATCTGACTTAACTTCCCCTAGAAGTGAAAATTTCGGCTAGACTCTAGAAGCCCACAGTTTGACTTGTACTCTTTAGTTGTGTCGATGGTAGTAGATTTATAGGATTAAGAAGATAAAAATATCTTCAATCTAAATCAATAATGAGACTCTAAACATCTCCAGACTGAGATTCAATATGTCCTAGTTCCTTATTCGTCCTCTGAATTTTTGACGCAATATGATATAAGATCAATGAACATACATGAATAACATCTTGTTATAGTATATGAACGATTATGACATCTTATATTGGGACAATTAAATAAAAGAATGCTAAAAATAGCTCATTAGAAAATCGATTGAAGGAAGTAAATCTCTAGTGATTAAGCAACAACAAACTATAGCACGATAGGAAAACTTCGAACATCTGTCTTTCTCATGGTTAGTATGAAGGCTGTATCTCGTAAAAACATGTTCGTAGTCGATAGGATTTTTTATTTGAAAGGCTTCTTCTGAAATTGTTCGAACAAAGCTATGACGATGAAGTTCCAAGCATAGTTAAGAACTAAGAGAAAAAAAGATTTTAAAATTTTAACGTACAACATTTATATAATCATGCAAATCAAGATTTTCTCAGACTCTCTATGATTTTCTTCCAGAAAACTGTGATTCATGACGATCATATTGAGATCGGAGACCTTTCCAGAAAGCCTTTTTTTATGAATTCAAATCGATGCCGAAAATCTACATTTGAAAATCATATGATTTTTATCAAAGAAGTTATGCTGAAATCGTGGCACGTTAACATCTCTATAGAAAGTGTTCTAAGCTAAGGGTATGCGGTTTTTAATAGATTCTTCCTTGCTTTTACCAACGAGAAGAATTCTTTCAAAAAAGAAGATAACTCTTCTATAATTTTGTCTGTATATGAAAATATTAGAAGAATTGAGTTAACGCTTCTATTTTTTTCTTCAATGAGAATGAAATTGCTCGTTTTACTTTTTGATCCAATTCAGTATCCATCCAATCCCATTCCTTAATGAATTGATTAGCTGATTCATAAACTTCAAGTAATTTATCAACGGAAACTGTTGATCGTAATTGTGTTTGATAGGCAGTAAATTTTTGTGATAAAACATCTAAACTGGGTATTTCATGTTCATTATTACCATGAATACTTAGAGAACTCAATGTTAATTCATCATCGTCGTCATCATCCATATGGAAATATATGGATATTTCATCAAATAATTTTTCATTTCCATAACTCATACTATGTAGAATAGTTGCAGATTGATTTGATAATAATTCAAGTGCCTCGAAATGAGCAAGACCTATGATGAGAAAAAAGAAAAATACGAAAGATTCAAAATGAAGACATCGTTTCAAAACATCTGACCTTGATGCTTTTCAAATAAATGAAAAAATGACACGGGTTCATTTTTTGCTAGTGTGGATGTAATTTCTTTTTCATAGTGTGCTTCACGAATTATCTAGTGACCGTAACAAAAGAAAAAGAAATGAAGCCAAGATTATAGAATGAACAAACTTCGGACAGTGTTGGACGATTTTGTTTGCCTAATAAACGTCGTGTTCCTTTCAAATCTGGATCGGCTTCATTAATCACCTTTTAATAAATGAATAGCATTTGTAGACAGATAAAAAATAAATGAAGAATCTATTTTTTGTTGCATACATCAAATGTTTTTTTGCCAACTGTTTCCAGCACATCAAGACTACCTGAGACAACTTTCATACCCTGCAAAAAAAAAACGATAAGATGCAAATTTCATTTGTGCGAATAAAAAATAACTAACTATTACTAAATGTTAGAATTAGCTAGATGTGAATTGAAGGATTTCCTATTGATAATATTGAAGTTCTAAACAACATTCGATGTGTTAAAATGATAAACAAGGTTCATCTTTTACGGTGAAAAATTCAATTTGAGTGACGTCGATTCATGTCATATGAATCTTGCACGATATTTTTACACTGCAGCTTGAAGGGTATTATCAAACCTTTTCAAAATATTTGAAAAATAGCTCGCTGAAGAACACAATTTCCCATTCAGGATGATTCAGTTGAAAAATCACACTTTTAAAAGATTGCAAATTTTCTATTTACTGAATCTCATTAATCAACCACTTGCTATGCCGTTTTGATCATTGAAAATTCTCTCTGAATCCTTTCCTGTGTATATTCTACTTGTGCGTGAACTTTAAGAAATTTGTTGAAATGTGGTATCTAAAAATTCATATTTTTCTATGCCAATAAAAGAATGACCATTATCAAGTTTGTTTGTGAAAGATTCAGCGTCGAACTATCCTTAACATGCATTCATCTGAATGTGAATCATTCCGACAAAAATCGATTTCATCTAGAGAAAGAACATTTACAAAGAAAAAGCTCTCGCTTATTTCTAAAAGGTAAAATTTTTTCTTTAATCGATGACCAAGGGATCTACTGAGCGATAGGATGAGAAGTGCATACGTTTTTCGACATTCAATTGTTGTTTTTTCATGATACACAACTTTTTAGAAAAGACTAGAATAAGAGTTACACATAGAAAAACATGCCATTACGAGCTTTAGTTTTATATTTCAAGTAAAACTAGCTTGTTCTTTTTTTAACCACTTACTGTAGTTGTTAGTTTATCTAAACTCAATGCATTCAGCCAACCATCTTGATTAGTAATTGATTCATCTTTTTCTGTTTGACTGGATAATGCTTCAGGTTCTAGAATTGAAATATTTACTATTAAAATAAAAGCACGAGACTATTATTTTTCGTAACAAACCATCTTCACTATCTGATGTTTCGCCTTTTATTTTAAATGCCATTAGATTCATTTCAGCTAGTTGTTGAGGGTCAGGCGCACCAAGACCAGCTTCAACAGATTCAATAACTGCACTAAAGCCTTCACCTAATCATAAATAACAACTGTAGGATATAAAAAACTCAGTGATGATACATACTAACGGTACTAGTTAATGTCGAAACACTTTGCTTCGCTGTCGATAAAAATGAGCCAAGATTACTCCATGGATTATGCCAAGTTGGCTAGAATAAAGATAATAATACGATCGATTGATATCAAAAGTAGAACTCTCAAATATACCGTTCGTGTTGGTGATTGAGCTGCAAGTCGATCTAATACATAATGAGCATCTCTAGCATTGTGTTTTTTTAACGTTGTTGTTGATGATTCTTCATCACGACGCTCAACTGGACGAGAGATTCGCGTATTGATTTTAGCTTCATCTTTAGTCAGATTTGATTCTAGTGTTTTTTTCCGAATTTTCTTTCTCTGTAATCGTTGTTGATCAGATAAATGAGTTTGATCATCTTCATCAGATCCATTTCGAGATTGACTACCACCGGTTTTCGATGGTGACGATGACAAAGATGATGTTGAATCTTGTTGTAAGAGAATTTCAGTCGTTGAATGCATTGTTTTTTCTGCTGGTTGCTCTTCATTTAAATTCCAATCATCCCAGCCATCGGTGACCGGTGGAAGATATGTTTTTTGGATCGAATTTTCATTTTTAAAACATATATTTGAATCAGACGAAGGTAGTGCATCGGATTTTACAAAAGGAATTCCTATCGATTCACCTTCGTCGGCACTCTCGAATTCATCTTCACTATCGTCTTGAACAGTAGCAGTCGACATTTGAAAAACGTATGTATCTAGAAAGAAACCTTGCAACTTCTGCTATGAAGGTTAATACAATGGGAAGACAAGAAATATTGCAAGATGACTTCTTTTAAGATATATGAATCAATCATTTTCTTCCATCACAAGCTTTTGGTTTATTGTAACCTATCAGAAATGAGGTTATGGTCTCTACCAACAATTTTCTAAGTACACTTTCAGTGAACGAAAGGGACATCTTTTGCTCATAGCAAACAACAGAAAAGCGATTAGATGATTATTTTTTCATCCGTATATGTATTTGTTGGTTGTGGGTATGTACAGCATGTACATACATTTGCTCTCTTGTGGATTAGATTGTACGAATTTAAATAGGAATGACTGAAAATTTTATAAATACATTCTCTACAGTCAGTCGTCGCTTGAAAATACTATATCTACATGCTGTTGACTTCCATGAATTGAAACAAATAAAAATATAGTGTAAAGCATAATATATACTGCAGTTTAGTATGTAAAGGACATTTTATATATGGTGCATACGTGGTACGCCATCTTCATTTATAATATTGATTGGTGTTTATAATAAACAAAGGTCTTTCCACAATGTGCGAAATAATTTCTCAGGCAGACTCACTGTGTTTTCAAAACAAGTAATATCTAACGAATCGAAACGTGATAAACAGAACTTCATTCAATTTTTTTTGTTTGCGGTCAAAGTAGGGTTGACCGAAAATAAATGAATTAGCCACTGTGAGAGAGAATTTTACATGATTCACAATGCATTTATGATGAAACACACAGAGTCAAACTCAAGTTCTGGAATCGCATAACTTTTATTATGTACTGAATACATTACAGGACTGATATAAATATCGTTGCATCTTAATCATGCCGCACAGCAATGATGAACATTTAAATATTCCATTGAACTATCAAAAATGATTCTAAAAATCTACACATTTGATCTCTGAGCTGTGTCAGCAAAGTAACATGAAGATGGTTAAGAAAAGATGTGGGAGGTGTCGATGTCTGAAAATAGATGTTTGTGAGTAGTACAGCTCATGAACATTTAGGAAGAAAAGATCCAAACTACACCCTCATCTGAAATAAAAAAGATTTAGTGAAATCCAGACATAGATTATATAACAGTTCCTGTTGATTTTAAATATAATCTGAATATGCATCAGTTAAAAATTACTCGAACGATTTCTAGTTTAATTAGGTCGTATTGAAATCTAATCTATTTTGAATTGCATCAACCTTAAATCTATTTGTATTCCGCTCTGAGTCATTTAAATTATACTAAAAATTTGCTTGACTAATTTTCATAATAAGATGAATCTGTTTCTTTAAAATGCAGTATGAAGTATTTTTCTTTATAACTTATGTATTTCAAGAAAGTGGGAGAAGAACTATAGCATTACTCATTGAGTAGACAACTTTTTATTCTGATGGTCAAAATTCAATCAATCATTGTAACTTTATCTAATGATCTCCCTAATTTTTATTCTAATTCATTTGTTCTAGCAAGAATGTCGATCACATCATTATGCCTAGAAAACTCTATCGAATAGATTGATTTCTCTAAATGTGGTATTAAATTCAATTTGAATTTATTGCACTTCGGAATCAGCATTAATTTATGGACAATATCGTACCAAATTTATATTAGCCCATAGTTTTCTCTCCGGTGAAAATTACTAACACCAATTTTAAGTTTTTCTCTGATCCACTACTCTTTCGTGTTTGAGCATCAGAAGAAAGGACATAGTAATATAATACACGGACGAAGACTACCTTGATCACAGAAGAATTCTCTGAATATTGATCGCAGGGTGTTATTATTATGTGTACTGCTTCAAGATACGAAATATGTTTATTTTTCGATGAGTTATGTATTAAAGGACAAAACAATCTTTTTACGATTCGTGAATGAAAACATAAAGGTGCACATTATTGAGAACATTATTCAACAAAAGACTTGCAAATTTCTTTCTGACTTAAATAGTTCCACTAACTCAAATATAGTTGAAATCAATTTAATATGTTTATTTTAGTAAGGATTGAGTCATCAGTTTCAGCTAAGGACTTATTTTCTCTATGGATCGTACCTAGAAGATGTTAATGAACATACAACTTGAATTGTAACTGCCAGCAAGATTAATTTTAATCACCTGTGAAAGTCAGATATGTGGATCTTTATTCTGAATTCAGAATACTGTATGTATACCTAACTACGATTTAGTTTAGGACAGGTACGCTCGATAAGAAATGTTTCAAAATAAGTGCGTATAGCTGCTTCCGCTCCTGATAATTATGTGCTTCATATAGCATGAGTTATATCTTTTCATTGTATTTAGTTTGTTTGAATCGAGTCAATGCGCTGCAAAGAAAACAATAAAGTGAAATGACGCCTTTCCATTCGTTTTTTTTCTTCTTTTCTACGTCTATTGTTAGAGAGACATTTTAAAAATTGTTTTTACGTATCAGTACGCATTGTTTTTAATTATTCTTACGAAAAGCCTTTCAAGTTTAAAAAAATGCTTCATGATTTTCGGTTGCGCCCAAACGAATGTACATGGCTGACGTTTCTATCATCTCAAATACATGTATGCAGCTTTCTCTACAATAAGCAAGCCCTGTTTAGTGCTCTGTTCGCTAGTGTCATGAAAGAATAAAACAATATTTTCGAAATTTCTATGAAAGCTTAGATAAATGTATGCTTTGACCGTCGTAGTTTGTTGTAGAGATCTACGATTTTTCTGAAGTTTAAATTTTAGTCACACGAAGGATAAGGAAACTCCAGCTGAAAATCTTGTAAGCAAGATCCTGGTCAAGAGACAAGTTACACAAATGTGAACAGATCTTGCAAATTTCGGTACAAAATAATCATCGCAACTTGTACACAAGATCTAATTACAGATCTTATGTACAGATTCGTAAGATATTCGGTAAAGACATGTCATAACTTGACTTTTACAGCTGATCTTATGTGAAAATTTTCACTAATCTTTGGTACTGTTAATTACATCTTTCGCACTAATAATCAAGGTTTCCCGTATCTTTAGCAATTATGCTGCTGACTAGCGTATAATCAATAGTGAGAAATATTTATCTGAACATGCAACACAACTTAAGTTCTCTTTAAATGTATTCAAAGAAAGCACGAACTACAAAAATACAAGAAAATTTTTCGTTCATGTGAACAATTTTACGAGTTTGAAAATATAACTAATCATGTGAACTCAAATAAAGAGAAGCCGTAGTGTAGAAAAACTGATGTTCTCTGCTTTCTAGGAGATCGGGGTCTATTCTTTGCAAAATGTGAATTTTTTCAATATTCTTTTAGTCGTTGGTAATGTTGAATCGTAATTCACCTTGAAGTTTTTTAAAACCATCGGATGATGATGTCAACGGCAAATTAATGTTTTTGAATGCAAAAAAGTCTTCGCCCAACAATATAATCATAAATAAAAATCAAGAAAAAAATATAAAGTCAATAGTTTTGAACTTCTAAAGTATCATAAAATACCAAATAAAGAATAAAAGTGAAGGCTTTTCAACAAAAAAAAGTCACTTTGAAAGATTTTAATTCTAAAGTACTCTTATGAAGGGAGAAACACCTGATTTCTTATTTCTTGATTATGCTGATTTTATTTTTGATTTTTGTTGATTTAAATCAATTGATTTAAATCGGGAAAATCAGAAAAATCACGGAAATCAAGAAAATCGGATTTAAGCTCTCCCTCTCTGGATTGATATTTCGAACAGCAAGGATACTAAATTTAATCATTTCAATCGAGTGATTGATTTTTTTCATTTCTTGATTTTTTTTGATTTAAAATTGATTTAACATTTAAAAAAATCAGCTGTTTCCCCCTTGACTCTTATCGTAACGAGACATCAATCATTGTCTTCTGGAATGTGCTTGTTTCGTAAATTCATACTGGAATAGCCTACAATACTTTGTTATTACTTGATAAACTTTATGTTCAATAATCTTGTTTTTTCCTCTTTGTTCTCCATTGCTTTAACTTTATTTGTTTGCAAGTGCATCCATTATTCCTAAATTTCTCACACATCTGCGAAATTAACAAGTTTATGTAATGAACTTTAGGAGCATATTTCCAAAAAATTTGATGCTTTGATTATGTCTTAGTAAACTAATGATATCGTTTTTTGTTTTACCCAAGATCTTGGAAAAGATATTATTTGCAAGCGTTTTTCCCCAAGATCTTGACTTTTGAGAATCTATTAACTGATCTAGCCAGGATCTTGGGTACAGATTTATCTCATTAAGATTAAGATATAAAGATTATATCTTCAAGATCTTAGTTAGATCCTGTTTACCAATTCTACGGTTTCAAGATCTTATTTCCAAGATGTTCAACATGGAACGAGGCATTTGCTAGATTTCAGAACTAAAATCTGCTTGCCTGGTAGACCCATTCTTTGATTGTATTAACATTGATTGATCGCAAGTACATCAATGCCATCAGAGAAGTTCATGATTCTCCACAAATTTTATTCGTACTACGAGTGGATAACGTGCCAGAATATGGTCATCAATAGAGAATTGAATGAGATATGTGCATCTACACATCAAAAGTTTCTTTTTCTTCAACGTGACCACACGATAATACATTTCTATTACATTAATCATACATATTGAATTCCTATCCAAACCTCTGTATCTTTTATGCTGCGACTTTCCAGTTGAGAGGAAGGTGATGAATTTGAAACGAAGTTCATTATGATTTTTAGAGACATTTAAGCAACAGATTTCAACTAAGCAGCTCATGTTGAATAAGTGAACAATGCAGTGGAAGATTGTAGAATGATCCATTCAGGGATCTCTAAAGTCAACGCAAAAATTCAATACTATCATTAAAATGCAATGTTTTGGGTTTATTGTTTGTGATTAATTCCACATGTGTCGATATATGTTGTTATGTTATGTTATGCTACTCCCTACCTTGATATCTATCAAAAACTACGAAGAAATGCAAACGAAAAGGGCGTATGTTTGCCATTGTTTATGTTTGCGATTAAATTTGAATTTCAAGCAAAAGAACAGATCAAGATAGTTGATTAGTCACGGATTCAATCTAGAGAATAGAAAGAAGTCTTACGCTGCATCTGTTATAAATAAAGCATCAGCAAACAATATTTCATGGTAAACTATTTCTTCTAAATTTTTTTAGTGTGAAATATAAAAGATTGCAACTGCCTTCATCAGGTGAGGCATGATGCGATAGACACAGAAAAATGTTTGGCTTCGGACATTTCAGTTGATTGAATTAATAGAGCACTGATGCGTTCTTTTTGACAATTGTAGATATAAGAAGTGAATCGCTGATTGAATTAGAACCTGCAAAGCTCATTCTTATTAAAATTTCTCTCATCGAACAAGTGGTATCAAGCAGTGAAGTTCCGAGAGTTGCTATTGGTACTTTCAAACCAAACGATAGCATGCGAACATCGAATCAAAAGGTATGCTTAAAACCAGCCATCGGAAGCATTTGCTTTACAAAATAACTTCATGCCTCCAACACTGCTAGTCAGGTCCCGCATCTTCATAGTTCATTCTACTGTGATCGAAGGATGAAAATATCGAGATATTTAAAGGATCCGGTAGTAAAATATATTCAGAATGCAATTACTAAACTATGTGTTAGTAGGACAGATTCGGTGCTTAATATTCCGAGGATTCAAATCAAGTTATCGAATGCTGTACTAGTGTCGATTTTTGGGGTTCTTTCAAACCGTATTAGGAAGCCTACATTCTGACTCACACACTGCACTCTCAATTTCTATGATTGCGAACTTTTTATTCTGTACCAGTATGACGGGTCTAGTTAGAATTTGAAAGATCAACGTTTCAATTTTAAGTATTCTATGACGAAATAAGTTCCACACTAAACTTGAACATATTTTTGATTGATTTTCAGTTGCTCGTAGTTACCAATGAGAAGTTAATGAAACAGTTTATTGAGAATTATTTGCATCCCTACTGCGACTTTCATTCGTTCTTAGTTTGTGTAATATCGTGAATCCAAAGCGCACAAATTTTCTTTCATATTGAAAGTTTCACAAGGAGAACAGAGAAAAGAGCGATTGAGAATAATATTAAAAAACTGTTTTCATATCTTTTACTTTTCATTATTCTTGATAATCTTCTAAGGAATAGTTCTAACTTTTCAAATGGTTCGAGAAAAATTCTTGCACAAAAAATTCAATCTACTTGCACTGTTTGATGTTAGTCACTTTACATTTAGATAGCTCTCACTGAATTTCAGAATAAAACATTCGAGCTTCTTTTTACGTTCTACTTGCTATGCGTGAATGTAAATATTTCAAAAACGGAATTCAAGGTTAGGGGTGGCACTTTACTTTAAACACTTTAATTAAAGTGTTAAACTTTAACTTTTTTTTTAAGTGAATTTTCTTTTTATACTTATCACTATCCGGACTGATTGATTGATGCTCTCTAGGCTCGCTGCAACCTATGAGACGTAAAAGAATGAAAAAATAAACTAGTTTCACTCGACTTTAAACCACTTTACACTTCAAGATCAAAGTATAAAGTTATTTAAAGTCGTTTTAAATTGTTTTGTTTTTCATTTTTTTGTCGTCTTATAGATTGCAGAGGATCTAGCGGACATCAATCAATCAGTCTGGGTAGTGATAAATATGAAAAAGAAAATTCACTTTAACTTTAAAAATAAAGTTAAAGTAAACCACTTTAACTTTAACTTTAAATTAATGTTAAAGTCCCACCCCTAGCCAAGGTGCACGTTGAACTATTTTGGAGTGGGATACTGCGTGTCAGGTCAGCGTTCACCTTCTCCTCTTTAATGTCCAAAGCGGCGCCAACGCTCACACAACTACACCCAGACATCGACAACCAGATATCTACACTCAGGCAACCACACACACAATCAAACTTCCACGCTCGAATACCCACACCCATACAATTGAACGAAGAGCTTCGTTGTTCACTGAGGTACACAAAAGAAAGCAAGCCTTTTATTTTCATATTATCTATTTTCATTCCTAATTATCGAAACCATCGAAGAGAAAGTTATAGAAACTCTAATTTTAGGAGTCAACTGGACCCGTGACTGTTGTTCATCAAAAGTTCCACGGAGTAAGTGTCAATCGGCCATCAAGGGAGGTTGGTGATCATCAATATTTGACGAGTCAGGGAACTATAGTGAGTTTATTTTGCATTGATGTTTCTTGGTGTTGTAGGCCTAAATTTGTTTGACTTCAGGTTGTCAAAAGAAAGATTTTGCAACCTAAACTATCGATCCAAGGTGTGCATGTAAATTCAATTCCGAATTTGCACAGAGATCAAGGCCAAATTTTTCCAAGATGGATTTCTAATGGCGTAAGTATAGAACAGCTGACAATAAATAAAACAAAACGATGATTCTTGTTTAGAGTTCGCATCAATTTCAATTCAATTATCAAGATGGCTTCAACAGTATTCCTTTGCAGCCGTTGCTCCATCCAATCCATAATACTGGATCACTTCCTCTATTTCCATCGAACAAGGTTTCCGATCAGCCGATATTTGTAAGAACATCTTATGAAAGCTAGCTTGAGACCCATGAGCACTAAATATTCTTTTATTTCTTCAATAACAGCAATAAGAATCATTTGAATCACCTAAACCTGTATTATTTCTAATGTGGCATGTACTGTAGACCAGTAAGCCAAACCTTGATTCTGTATTAGTTCTTTGTGTAGTGGAAATCCATGTCTGAAAAATGTCAGTATGGGTTATCCTAACTTACAATGGTCGAGTAGTGAGTATCTGCTGATGCTTCAAATCGATTTATATTGTTTTAGAGCATTTACTCATTTAAAAATACGTATGTTTAGCACCGCATTTCTTGATGCGATTTCATGATCATTTCTAACTAAGAGGAAAACGAAATGATTTCGTAAAATTTAAAATAATATGGTCAAAGCATATTAATTACACGGTTTCGATCAACCGTTATTTGGAAGAGTTCTTAGTTGGCTATTTTCTGAGTCGTTTGATAGATATGATCTCTGCGCAAGCTGATGAGACTTTTTGAACGAGGAAAAAAGTAAAACTCAAGCAGACAAACATTTGGAACAACGCGTTTAAACATTCAATCGGGAACCCCGTATTGCGTCGTTAGTCGGTTCAGAGGCGCAACTATTAAAAATGCTGGGTGCCACAATAATGGATTGTGACGTAGAATACAATTGATGAGACAAAGTAAAATTAAAGTCGGATAAGTATCCGATAATATATTTAATATGAGCAGAAAAGAGGTGAGATAGAGATCGAGATGAGAGAGTAACTGACGCGAGTTACGAGAGAGAGAGAAATAGTCGAAGTGGATACCAGAAACGCTCGAATGGCGAGTGGAAGATATCAGAAGAAGGAATGTATATGTGTCTCGATGAAGAGAGAGATATAAAGTAGAGTGAGTAGAATTTAGAAGAAAAAAGAGAAGAAAAATTATGCTAAACTGAATTAACAATTTTAGGCGCAAAGCAATAAGAGAGAAAAAGGGAGCGAAACTAGAAAGAGAAACAAACAAATGCGCACACAACAAACATCAAGATAACTCCAGTGACGATTATGCCGTCACACCCCGACTGTGAGTCACTAACGCTCATTAACAAAACGCAAGAAACGCTTTTTTTACGCAGAATTTTCACTTTCAGAGCGTGAAAACGGAAAAAACTGTAGTTCTGAGTGTTAAAGCGCACAATTATTCGACAATTCAATGGGTCTAAACCATTAGAGTTAGCGTTTTTATCTGTTACCACGCTCTGAAAGTGAAAATTCTGCATAAAAAACGGGTTCCTTGCATTTTGTTAATGAGCGTTAGGTACTCACAATCGGCGTTCCCGATTGAATGTTTAAACGCTTTTTTCCGAATGTTTGTCTGCCTGGGAAGCCATTTGCTTACAAAAGCAAACTTTCAGAGCAGTGTAAAAAGAATGGAAGTCGGTCAAATTAAAAAGCCCTAAGTGGTTTACCCTCGTCAGATGTTCATGGCTTTCCTAATTAGCTATATTGAGAATACTATTTCTGATTTTTCCGATCTTTTTGTAGCTGAAAAATGAGGAACAACTTAAAACCTTGATGCTTCGATATTTGCATACCAAGGTCAAACATTCCTTAGTGGAAACGGCCGGTTCCAAGATATTCCGACGATTTCTGGTCGGTTCCTGCTGGAAAGCACAGAGAGTTGGCAGGAATCCACTGGAAAAAATCCTGGCAGTTTCCCACCGGAATACTGATTCCTTCTTCCAACGATTTTCAGTGTTTTCTTGCAGGTTCCGGAGGCCGCACTCATAGTCCTGTGCACTAATGAATAATCTATTCAAACGTCCGTGACTCTCCAATTGTTCTTTATCTTGGCAGATATTATCATCTGAGTCCCCTTTCTCAAGAGATCCTGTACTGCAATATATGTAGCATTGTTTCTTTTTAAACCAATATGATTTTTAGGAGGATTTTTATTACTTGATTTATACAACATAGATGGATTCTTTGTAGATGAGAAAAAGCATACTTGCTGCTGATACATCGTTCGCTGATGGTGTACCATTCGTTACATCACAAGCACTTTATGAAGACAGGGCCATAGCTGATTTTGGCTTCGAGACGCGACAGGTAAAGAAATATGAGTAAGTTCAACAGCAAATATCAATAATTGTTAAACATAAATCAATCATTTGTTTTCAATTATCTACTTTTAGTCGAAATGCACTCATAAAGCGTAGATGCTGTTCTCCTGTTTGCTCTATATGTACATGTAGCATATTATTTGCTCTACTAGCAATGGTGATTGCTGCAGCTCTCATTCTAACTTTATGTGAGTGCTTTTATTGTCATTCATTTTCAAGAACACCAAAGCGTTGCCATAGCTAGAAGTTTGATTTGTTCCTTTTTTTCATAAAATATTTCCATCAGTCATTTTTCATGGTGGCTTCGAGTATTTGAGTATTCTTATGCAAATTCAATCGAGAAATACAAGGCATATGTCTACACTTAAATGTATCAAGATTTCAAGAACTAGCTTAAATCTCATTCTCGCTTTGCTTGAACCAAATCCTTTCGATCATTATATATTAAGCAGGCTCTATTTTTAAATTCAAATACACCAACGTCGGATATGTTGTGTACAGAGTCCACATTGTCAGAATTCATTCACTTAGATATCGTTGTACTATCACATTGTCGGGTCTCAAAAACAAATTCCCAAACTCCATTAGATTAGAAAAAGACCGTATTCCGTGTCCATCCAGATCCCGGGGAAAACAGCTGATTTTTTTGATTTTTTTGATTTTGAATCAATTTTAAATCAAAAATAATCAGTGACTCGATTGAAATGATTAAATTTGGTATACTTGTTGTTCGAAATATCAATCTAGGAGGGAAACTTTAAATCCGATTTTCGTGATTTCTGTGATTTTTCTGGTTTTTTGTTTTTTTGTGGATTTTTCTGATTAAAATCAATTGATTTAAATAAAAAAAGTCACAGAAATCAGAAGTCAGCTGTTTCCCTTGATCCAGATACTCATTGGAAAAATATAAACTAATGAGTTTTCTTTCAGTGAATGATTTAGAATAAAACAATTTTTAAGTGAAGTTACACGATAGAACTCCGTTAAAAGAGTATTCATGTCTCTGATATTGTTTACGTGACTGAATTAGACTGAAAAAATACAAATGAGCACCATAATGCCTCACTTAACAATCTATCAGTTCAACTAGCAACTGGGACACTATTGCTCAAGCTTATTTTCCTAATAAAACATGTAAAAAACCTACTCATTTTTCTCATGAAGCTGAATAAGTAGTCTCAATAGGTAAAAAATAGATCACTGTCGAATATCTTGTTTTCCTTTTGCTATAAAATCGTCAACTTAGACTCTAATAAAAACTAGACTTTGTTGGTATTTTTACTGATAGATGAATTTTTATCTCAAAAAAATAGTAGGAGGATTCGACGCAGTTCTACTGGATTGAAATTTCAAGCCAATATTTACTCGTGGAATCTAAACGTTAGTGAGAAAATGTTGATAGATGAATGGACGACTGAGAATGGGCTTCTGCTATTCAGTAAAACTGATCGAACTCTTCTTATAACATTAACAAATCCCTTAGAGCTTTATTCCAGTCAATCTCACTACAAAGCCATGCCTTGATTTTGTAGGTTTCGATAAAAATTGATATGTCACATTTTTAATCTTTACTAATTAATTTATTGAGGATCGACAAGTCAGCCACTTGCAGACCTTCACGAGTTTTCGTAAAATTTCATCGAATTCGTATTTGAATACTAACATGGAAAAATAGATGCGAAAAAAATTGCGATCTCGAACGATAGCATAGCCAAAGTCACAGGTTTTCTATTTCGATTATGAATTCGTCAAATAAGGAACTTCAGAACCATTTTTATTTTCAACTTTCATACCGATTTGTAGCTTTCAATGAAACAACAACAAAAATTGATGTTATAATTTGTATTAGCAATTTTCGCGTCTTTCTTATAGAGTTCGATTTCATCCTGCTGGTGAAATCTTACTGAGGAAAGAGAGGCAGCACCAAGTTCTACAAGCAAAAGGTTAAAACCCATGCCAGTAACATATTGCAACGTTTAATTAAACTTTTGATTGACACTGAAGCAACCGATATGAACAGCTGAGTACTAAAAAATATGCATGCTTGGAAGAAAATACATTTATTCTCATTAACAAAGTAGTTTTTTAGTCAAAGACCAACTTTTCAAGTACGGAAAGTCATTCAACTTTCCGAATTTCCCAGAATTGCTTGTAAAAATTCCTTTTCTTTCTATATGTCTTCGGATGCTTTTCCTCAGGATAACTTTTCATTTTACGGAGATGGATAAAATATATTTTAGTTCTTTTGAAAAATTTAATACTCAAAGATATAGGAAAAAAGAGTAACCAGTGACTTTAATATGCTAAAATGAGGGAATTCATGAATCTCTAAAGGTAGAAGTTAAACAGCCCATTAACGATGATAGTGATTAAAAAAAACTAGTTTACAGTATATGAAACAAAAATACAGAAAGAACTCCTATCCTCTTGGCCGTTGCTCGAGGGTCTATTAAGCAATATTATTTCTCAATAAGGGAATTACTTATTGTTAAAAATGCATGTAAAAAACCTTTCTTCAAATTAAGAATGTAGTAACTGACGCATGCACACCAATGCATCCGGCAATCATTTCTTCCCATCGATGTACCAACTGTTGCTATCAGTTCGGCCAAAAGATTGAGACTTCCATAGCACTACTCCAATATAAACTAACTTAATCTGATTTAAAAACACAAATAAACTCTTTTTTACTTAAAAGTTCCAAGCGGAACGACAACGACAGTGACGACGACAACATCCACAACATCAACATCGTCCACGTCGACAACATCAACTACAACAACTACGACAACATCAACTACAACAACTACGACAACAACACACACGACTGCAAGTATGTTCACGTTGCCAGTGCTTTTGAAATCGAAAATGTGAGCGAGCATCCAACGAATGAAGAGTGATTCTTTTTATACTCGAGACTCCTATCAGTACCCAGTGAAAAATATTCTCGGATTTCAATCAAATTATTTTGCAACAAAATCCAATCCTCAATCCGATTGATAATCTTGATTATGATCGATCACCATTGTTACATAGTGGATATGATAGATCACTATGTATGACGAATACAAATGGATGTGTCTC
>OENT01001298.1:0-48918 GCA_900239685.1 Rotaria macrura | reverse complement strand
CAGTAATTACAACGTATCCTTGTCGTTTACGACCCTAAACGACGCCGTAACGGTGTCCGTTTTACTCGACCTGGGAATCTACTCTACCACATTTAACGATAACTGATGCAATAGTTTCACATTTGTTGATATTAATTCGAATGGTAAAACAGGGGGGAAATGATGCATGACACTGTATAGAATGTTTTTCGTACGTAATTTATTTGCTGAAAAATAATCATCAAAGTTGATTGAGACTGTACAGTTTTTAAGTTTTCTTGTTGAAGATACCCGTTGCCTTCATTATATTTCTTCGCTCGAAAACTGAATCAAAATGTACACAAGGACCCAATGAATGTACACAGATTGGATGCGAGCTCGAAAACAGACAAATACTTTTACGAAAATCTTGCAATAAAAGAAGAATATGTTGAGGAAATCGTCCGGAATTACTGTATGAAACTGAAAATTGATGATTATTGTTGTATCTACACTATCTCCATCGTCTCAAACGGTTCGGGTGAAGTCTAACGAACTAATTATTATAAAACAAACTGTATACTACTGAGTCACGACATGCGTATGGAATAATTAACGCTGAAACCTTGTTTCAAATATTTCTAATTAAAGAGCACGACGAACTGCCGTATCCTATACACATGTGACCCATTCACGACATATAGATCAATTTCCATGTGGAAGAGTCGGTAGACAGATGATATTGTTTAATATAGACCGAAACCAAAACAAATTGACACAGTATACTGTTTTAAATTATAGGTTTCTACAAGACTTCTAATCTATTTTCAGCTTGCAGACGACATTGTTTTGATTAGAAAAAAGAAACTAACATCACATTAATCGGATAATTAGTAATGTAACTGTCTATGATAACAATAATTTACTGCACCTAGTTTTTCTCGATTAGGAATGCGTTTGACTAGTGTTTCGCTGAACAAGAAAATAATACGAATAAAACTAAAAACAACGTATTGTACCGATGGTTCGTTTGCTTGAACGAGATAAATTATTGAATCTGCATATACTACCCATGTCGAAAGGAACAGTCTCGGTACGCGTACGGGACGACTAACTGGTACGCGTACCGCCGTCACGCGGAGTACGCGTACCACGACCGTGCCGCAAAGTGCATTAATGCACTTTGGTAATTTTTCCTATTGGTCTATTTTTGAAACTCAAACTAATTGTTGGGATCACAGCTTTTTCAATACAGGTGAAAAGAAGTATCCATCTTTTTTTTTGCCCGTTCGGTACTGATATTAAATTTATTGAAAAACCCAAAAAATCTAGTTTTACAAAACAAAATTTCAGATAGATTTCCAGATCAGCTTAAGTTTTATTTCGAGACAGTGGTTTTGAATGATAGATTTAATGTTCAGAGAAAATAAATAAAAACATAAAGATTAGAAAAATAATTGTCATATCTATTAACTTGTTGTCGATTGCTAAGCTTGCTAAAAATTCCTCTAATAAAATGAAAATTACATTCAGCGTAATTGGAATATGAATTATGTTCAAAAAATATTAAAAAATTATTTTTCAGTCGAGAGACATTTCTTTTTAATTGAATTTCATCTTGTATGAAAATATGAAACACATAAATGCAAATGAATTTTAGTTTAATTCATTATAAACCGAGTATTTATTTACGAAATTATACTTATTCTAACATTAAACGTAAAATTAAAATAATGGAATTATTCATCAGATATGTTCGAATTATATAAATTTAAATAAAATAAGTGAATATTTATTTTAATGTTTTTTCAGCATAAAAAATAAAGAATATAAAATATATTCTGTTGTAATCGAAATAATTACAAAAGTCATTTTAATTTTATGTACTACACATTGGATATTTGTAAAAAATTCATTGGATATTAATTCACATTTTTAACAATTAATTTAAAAGAAAAATTTCATTCATAATACTCGAGAAAAAAATTCAAAGCATACTAAAATAATGAATAGAAGAATGGAAAAAATAAAATAAAATATATTGAGGTTTCGGAATAATCGTAGAGCAATTATAATATTTTTAATTTTATTGAAAAATTGAAAAAAATTTTAGTAAAAAAATTGATTGCCTGCTTTTACTGAGAAAAATGACTAGATAAATCAGACGATTTCACTTGGCTTATATACCCTCATCCAGCCATTGTCTGATTACGAATCCTTCCTCTTGGAGAGTAATTCATGGTACGTATAACGTACACTCAGCATAAATCGTACGCGCTTCGTTCGTGCACTGCACGCAAGCTGAGGCGTACCGATGTGGCGTACACGTACCGAGACTGTTCCTTTCGACATGGGATATACATCAATAGATGAGATGTCGCTAGCTTATGAAACTAGCTTAGTTTTCTAAAAATGTGATATAGTTTTAATTGAGATCTTCTGCATCAAACCAATCCGATGTGTTGATGCATAAAATAATAAAAGTTAAAGAATATATAAATAAATAAGATTCTCAAATAGTACATCGCGCTCAATAGATAAATTCGATTGGTCAAAATTGTTGCAGATCAACGTTATGCATGTCTATGTGCCCATTTCTATATATGTCTGCTTATTTCATTTAATTGTGCTTTTTTCATAATGCAAGCAACGAAAGAAATAGAGAATGATGTCGAATGATCTCTTTGAGCGATACAAAGCGTCGTTCATACTTGCTGCTGTTGGAGATTCACTAGGGTGGGTGGGATTCAAGGTTCAATCGATACATTTCAATTGAAGCAATGAATTAATCAGATTGAGTTCTTTTTCAAATAGAATTATTTTACAGGAGACCCATTTGTGTTTAGGTATAGAAATGGGCTATGGCTTTTTAATTCAAGTGGAGAAGATATTCATCGAGAATTAAATGATATATTCGTCCAAATTGAAAACATTCCTATTGAACGTATGTATTTCACTTCCATTCATGTTTTTTGTTAACAATTGATTTTCTAAATAATTAAAAAGCTCCTCAATGGTGTGTAAGTGGTAACACTCTTCTTCATCTATCCATTAGTCAAGGTAATCGACCTATTGATCATCTAAGATAAAAGTTCGAAATAGTATTAGTTTGAATAGCTCTTTGTGAATATGGTGATAAAGAACCGTCAAGAGAGTTATACTCACTCGTTGTCCAAAAACTGAAAAGTATTGATAATGAATTGAACACTCGTCATGGAAGTATGTGTTGAAAATAAGTGATGGATTTGAACCAATTCTTTTCTTTTAATATAAACAAGCTGCTCATACGATAAATGCTATTCATCGGTTAAACGAACATGATTGGTGTCAACCATATTCTCCAGTGTATTTTGAATTCAATTAATAAAATATTCGAAAAATAAATGCCTACTGATTTAGATCTCATGATTGTTCAGCTGCTGCTCGGTCAATGTCGATCGGTCTTCGTTATTCTCACGAATCCGAGTTTGACAACTTGCTGAAAGTATCAATTGATCTATCACGAATGACACATACACACTTGTTTGGTCTCATGTCTGGATTCATCTCGGCCCTGTTTACATCTTATGCCATTCAAAACAAACCCGTAACAACATGGATTCAACATCTATTAAATATTTTACCCGATGTTAAAAATCATCTTCAATCACGCGAAACACCTGATTTAACACAAGTTATGAAACATTGGTAAGATTATTTCGTTTCTATTTCGTCGGGTTCAATAACATCGATTTGATCATCGTTGAGATCGATCTTGCTTTCTCTTCTATTATCTCCAAACAAATATTTGTCGACAAGAAACCAAATGAAAATACTTGAGTGAAACTAACTAAAAATAGAAACGGATTGCGATCACTGAATCGATTTAAGAAAACTTTTCAAGAGATCGATCTCATTCTTAAAGATAGATCTTCTTCGATAGGATTTCATTGAAATTGAATTTCGATTGAAAAATAAACATTTCAAAAACTATCTGTTGTTCTGGACAAACAGTGAAAGGTTTTTTCATCGATTATCAACAAATCGAATGTTTGTCAAAAGAATATTTCAGTGTTATATCGGCGTATTTTGAAAATTGGTGAAACCAGTCGAAGTTGTTGAATACTCAATGAGACTTCTGACTTTCCACTTTCAATCAATTTTGATCGTCAAGTGCAAGAAAACAACATTTTTCTATTATTCTTTGGAGTAGCTAAAAAACAGTTGAAAAAAGAACTTTTTTATTTTGAATTCAACTGAGGAGGTACTTCTTTGGAGTCAACATTCTGTGATCGATTTATTTTTCACATCAAACGAAACAGTCATTTGATATATTCGTCACTCTTGATTCATTCTTTATAAAGCCGAACTCAAGCCAATTAAATTTCATCTGCTACGATGGCGAATTTCTCAATTTGTTTGACAGCTAATGTTAACATGAGAAACAAGTAGTGAAGATAGAAGATAAAGTCGTTCTTATTTTACTTTTACCTTTATCTCACCAATTGACCCAGAGATTTGCATTGATAAATAACATTAAATAGCCGATATCTATGGGAGCGTCTCGAGTCGAAAATCTTTCCAAGCGAATCGGTGTATTGTAAATCGAATAGATGTTATTTTCTAAATTTAATCAATAATTGTATAACTCGGATAAAATTCATTGAATCCAACAATGCTTACAATGAAATCTTCTGTGGATATGAAGATTTGTTGTCAACGAAGTATGTTACCCTATTCAATGGATGAGTTGGGTTTGCCTTGAAACATTTTTCCCTCGGAGCGTTTTCTTGTCAAGATTCGGGCGTAGGATGTTTTCACATTAAAGTCATTTTTGTTCGTTTTATAGATGTCATTGAATAAATTGGCAATCGATTGAAACCATGAGAATTGTTAAATAATACTTCAAATGATTTACTAAATCAAATAAGATATGAGCAAATCAAAATGATGTAATCTTGTTAGATATTTCAATGCTATCATTATTAGTTAAATATGAAAGAACGAAGTAAAAGAGTTCATGGTAAGATTTATTACGTTTTCACATGAAATCGATTTCAGTCATAAATCGAGATTTTAAAAGCAAACGATTAAATGCGTCATCTAACAATTGTGCGGCGAATATCTTCTTTTTAATGCTCATATCTTGAAAAGCGACTGATTCTCTTCTCTAAAAAATCTCACTCAAAACTGCGTAAAAACAGATGAGTCGTCTATCGAAAAAGATCATCTTGTTAACATCACATATCAAACGATCGACCTTGTGTAAATGTTTCTATTTTCTTTCTTGGATGCATTCGAATCACTAAGGACAAATCTCATTTTAGAATATTTGGATACTATAATAAAAATAATATTTGCAATGACTGTCCCTGATTGTTATCGAGAATGAAAGTAAATGACTGTTCAAAAAATATGATTGAGATAGGAGTTTATAAAATTCTTCGTTTAGTTTGACCTGTTTCGCTTGCTAATTGACTTTGCTTGACTAATTTAATGCATCGACCGAAATTTCTTATTGACATCAGTTTATAAAAAGTTGTTAGTGTAATCGCTGCAGGATTAAAATGTGAAACACGATGTAACTGAAAATTCCAGTCAGAAAAATGATATTATTCGAGGTTTTTCCGAACATTCTAGTTTATTGCGTTATCGTTCATGACAGAAATGTAGGGAACCAAAGCAGCACATTGATTTTAGTGTGATTTTAATGGCATACGATTTGTCATTCTATGAAAATGATGTTCACCAAGCAATACCTTGGCGTCAGGCAGTGACTCATAAAGTCTATTATCCCTGTACGCCAGTGCCCCCCCCCCCAATCGTCTTTCTTTTTTTATAAGGTCTCGTGACGTTCGCATTGCCTGTAGCTTACACCTGTGACTAGTAAATGAAAAATGAAACTATAACTAACGAATTCATTACTTAAAATGCCTGCAGCCGACTGTGTCTGTAAGTGCAGTGTATAGGTTCAAATTTCTTCTCAAGAGGCTGCAATATTCCTGTAGTATTTAATTATAGAATATCTGTCTGTAGTCATCTGTGATGGGGAAATACTTGTCTGTAACGATTTTTGATGGGGGAAACCCCTGCCGGTAATGGTCTGCGGGGTGGGCTGGGGGCGAAATATCTACCTTAAGAACCTGGCCTCCCACTGAAGGTTTAAACAAAAAGAGGATTGCAAATGAAAAATAAGAAAAACAGAGGTTTTGCATTTTGAGTTTTCGAATCTTTCTGAGGCATTCGTTCTTCGTTTGTTTGTTTGTTCATCGAAAAATAGAACAAATTGTTGACAATTCTTAACATCTTCAACGAATTGATTACAGAAATATGGACCGAAGTCATGTGAGATGACGTACAAAATTTTCGAATGTGGAACGGAAAATTTTTGCAGCAATTTTCGAGTCCGAAAACAATTCTCGAAATAGTTCACTAGTATTATCAAAATTTTTATAGTTAGACCCATGCTGAACCGACTTCAGTGTTCATAAAACTTCGGCCTTTGACACACGTGATCAGTGAATGACAATGATTTACTGGGATCAATTAATTCAACAGTGTTTGTTGAAGTACTTGATGATGATTCTATTGCTGGAATAGAAAAAGCAAATTGCGATTTGTTTTTCAAAGCATTGAAGTCCTTTCGTGTTTTTCCTTTTGCATGTGCTATTCAACAGCTTTCCTACTTTTCTTTGCTGGAACAGTCTAAATCACCTGTACGACATTATGGGAAAATAAATGGTGTTTTCGAGTTACCTTGTTTTAACCAATTTTTGACTAAATTTCCATTACTATCAGACTTATTCAGCCATGATGGATTGAAGTTCGTTTTATGATTAGGCATCTGATGAACAAGACTATGTAGAATGCCATGCGTGAGGTATTCACATTATTATGAAATGTGACAGAACGAGATGAAAATGTATGGATGACAAAAGGCACATGCATTCTCTTCGTATATCCATGTGATTCCCTAGACAGAATGCTGCTAGACCAATTCGTCGCATGATTCTTTATTCTTAAACATTCGGCACTATAACTAGACCTCTCGAAAAATGATGAATAGGAAAAAATGACTCAAGCTTTTGGAGATCCCAGAATATTTCAATACTCAAAATTTAGCAAAAAGCATGACAACAGACGTTATAAGGAATAAATTCTGAGTAAAACTTCGGAGTTCGACCGATGTCGATTAATTTATCATGGAAATATGTATCGAATACCAGATAAATACACATCTTTGAGGCCCTGCACATAAATTAATTAAAAATCAGCGGATCCTTATTGACGATTGACAGAAATTCGTGTCTTGGAAAAAAATGCAACGAGCTATTTATGCGACGAATTAATCGGTCACCGGTTAACTGATAAAAAGTTTTTCTCAAATTTCGTCTGGTTGATTAATACTTTCATTCTGATTTTGAGAAGAAGTGTTTCAAAAAAATAGACTAAACACAAGTAGAAAAATAAATTGCGTTAAACATAATTTCGATATCCATAATAATTGAAATAAAAGCCTATTTATTACACTGATGGCAATTGGTTTGAATTATGTTTGAATTCGACTCGACTTTAGTGAAATCCTCCTATCGACAAATGAAACATGGTCAGCATGTGCTGAATCGAACCAAAGACGACTAATGACGAAAATCAAATCCATCTCCAATTGATTTGTTTCTTTTCGAGATGTTTTCGTTGAGTTCCAAGTTTCACAATCTATTGTTAAATGTTGACAAAAGAAGCTTTTTAATCATGAATTTATTTGACTTGTCTTAGATTATGTTTTCCGATTGAAACTAAAGAAAATGTTTATTAAAATTTCGTAAAATCTATTCATTCGACTTATTCGAGTTCATCAATAGTCTGTCGAGATACGTCTCGTGTGTCATTGGTCATCGTTTCGAATAAGATCATCATCATAAATATTGTGAACTGTATCACAATCTAATATCTTCGTATGAATAGGTGAAGCACGTGAGGAGCTTTTCAAGAGACAGTATTTGTCGATGGAAATGATTGTTAAACTGATTAAGAATAGTTTCATTTATGATTTTAGCTAAAAACGATGAGGTCACTCGAAAGTTACTTGTTCATTAGGAAGAAGAAACACATTGTCTAATTGTTGCATCGTCTTTTTGAGATTATCGAGTTTGCAGTTCTCATGTTTGTTAATGATGGATGGGTCTCGTTATCGGATAATCTTGAAAGTCAAGAGCAATTATCTGCTATTCGATTTCACCTTAGCTTTTTCCTCGGAAAATTCTGTAAATAGATATTTTACGACTTTTATATGATACGCGACGCATATCATGTTACTGAGGAAGTGTCACATCGATTTGGCCATTTCTCTCGAAGTCATGCTGTTTATTAGATACGGACTTGCAATCGATTAAACTTCGAAACATAGAGAACAACATGGTTCATGATGATCGATGCTCATGAAGGAGAGAGAGAGAACTCATTTTGTTAAGATGGAAAATTATCTAAAAGCCAATTTGAAAAACATGAGTCATGCAATTCTTTTCATTCAATTTGCAATCGATATCTAGCAAATCGAATATTTATGCAGATTTATTGATGGCCGTAGAATATGCGTTTGGTTTTGATTTACAAGGCACATCGAATTAAATTTTCGTCTTGTTTTCAACGAGAAACTAAAATGAAAAACCTAATACTATGCTATATTTAGGTCACGATTTGAAAGATTTTGGCAAGACTTCGAAAGAAAACAAAGCATCGACTTACAACATGCTGAAGACCGTGATAATTTTTATCGACAATTTTCTCATGCTGGTTGGCCCGGCTCGAGTGGAATCGATTCGATAGCTATAGCGTACGAAAATCAAATAAAATAGAATCGGTTTTTCATTGAAATCGAAATTTAACTTGTCACTTTGTTCTCTATTTGGTTAGAGTCAATGGTCTGATAACATGTAATGGTTCTTGGTCAGATTTGTGTAAAAGATCAGCTTTACATGCAGGTTATGGAAATGCAACGGGATCGATTGCCACTTGTTTATTTGGAGCCATTTATGGATTTAAATCTGTCACTAAAGAAAATTATCAAGTTTTGTTTCAATCGAACTCTATCGAATTCGATAGATTCTCTAGGGTGGAATAATTTTTTGTTGTCTTTTTAGAATGTCGAATATCATGATGAATTGGAAAATTGTGCGAAAATTTTATTTGGTTTGCGTGAAAAATCTATTAAATCGAATGAATCAAAGGAGAAGGCGGCGAGCATGGCTAATGAGCGAGGAGAATGCGTTCATTTCAAATTTATTTCATCGGACATTCTCGATAATATGCCTGCGTTTCGTCAATCTATTTCATCGAATTTAGCTTTTCATGGCTGGAAAATAAATTAATCGAGTCAAACTAAGAAATGACATCAGTCGAGCTACAAATGAAACCCTTAACTGTGTTTCGCGTTGGTTGAATATCTATTTTTTTCTATTTCAATTCAATCTCGAAAAATGCCAAACCCAAAATCAATCCATCCATCGATATAAGAAAGGAATAAGTTTAATTGTATTGATTTTATTTGGATATTATTCTTGCTCTTATTATATTAAAACACAAAAAGTACTCGTCTTTGTATCGGATATTTTGCTTGGGTCTGTTTGTATGTATTTGTAACGTTTGATGTCAATAGATTTGATTAAATCCTTTTTTATGTCTGTATCAACTTTTCTAAAATGATCCGATTGCAGATGATCGTCGAATGAATCTTCGTTCTCCCATGCTCCAATAAACGTGAATTGACAATGGTCGGACATATTTTCAAATAATTTATATTTCAAGCAACCATCTTCTTTGCGTGTTGGTTCCAGAAGTTCGACTAATATTGACCGAACCTTCTCAACAGCTTGTGGTGTAACACATAAATCAACAACAGAATGAATAACTGATGGAGACATACCGTGTAAGTCGAGTTCAGATAAGATTTTCTCTCTTAAATAAATCTATTTGAGAAACTAAAACATCAATATAATGCAGTTGTCAAACGTAAGAGATGTTTATTGAAAGAGTTTGAATCTAGTTGAGTCGTAGTTTTGATTAGCTTGATGTTTTGTTGTTCTTATTATTAACTGTTAAGATAAGAAAGCATCACTGATGATGGATGATGAACTTGGCTGAGAAAAAAAAGACTTTTATGAAGAATGACTGAAGACGATAAAGAGTAAGAGAATATTTTCACTAGTTTCCGTGACATCGATGATTCTTCGTTCTATTCAAAGGTGGAGAAAAAGAAGAAGAAGACGAAGAAAGACTCAAACGACATTCTACTCTATTTCAATTCGTATTTTTTCTTGTCGCATTGAAGTTTCTAGGAGAAAAGCAAGCTGCCTTTGGTTGTTTTGCTTGCAGAACGAGACTATCGTTCTCATCGCAAGAAACAAGAAATATTTAACGTTGGAACAAATCCATGGTAAAAAAGAGCGTCAAGCTTTTTCCATCGAATCTCAGATAAAATTATCTCTTATTTCCATCGAGATCTTTCGCGTTCTTCTCATCATCTTGATTATAGTTGACAAGACCAAGGTAAAGGTTTTCCTCTGGTGAACAAGCTTTTTTCTTTTTCTGTGCTGAATTCTCTTAATATAGAATAAGTGTAATTAATAGAAAACAAGAAAGATTGCCATCGACATTCATTTTACTTCATAGTTTCAACTTGATACAGAATCAATGAAAACTATTCGTTGGAAACTCTTTGAACAAGACTATTAAAAATAAACTTTGAATGTCGATGATAAAAAATTGCAGATCAATTGTTCATACTCGTCAGAGATCTCTGTCGATTGCTTGATCAACTTGTGCAAGTAAACAAACTATTCTATGACAACTTGTTTATTGAAACTAGAAACGAAATAACCAAGCGAGGAACACGTCTTGTGTCTGAATATGGAGCATATTCGTATGCACATCGATAAATAACATTTCTCTTAGAGAATCGATCGTCAGGAAAATATTAGAACAACATATTATTCTTCGATTCATTCATTGAGCGTTTGACAAATAGTTTTTCATCTTTTGGTGAAACGAGAAGAAATTCACCTTTCCGTTTTTCGAATTATTAATATGGCAAGTGAACAATTGATGAGAAACCTTTTCTTCGACACATTTTCATTGAATAGGTCGCTACTTGATAGATATTATCTTGCAGATAGACGCTCAGATCTTTTGCCAGTTTATTTCAACCATTTCAAGTTCAAATATTTTTAATTTTGAATATTCGCATGTACTAAGTTGGAAGCAAATTTTCAAATGAATTAGATGGTATCGAGTCGCATCGTTGTGGATTTGATCTCTGAATTCTTTCCCTTAAGATTTTCTCTCTCGTTTTATGTTATACGAAATATATATTATATATATATTGCTTTGCATCTTCGAGTTTATTCTATTCTAAATTGACTTAGCATTATTAGTAGTCGAGCGAACAGACAGATCGCTATTCTAATTGTTTGTTTGACTAGTTAACGAGAGAAACAAATTCATTTTGTTTTCTCTATTTTATATGAAAATTTTTCTTTCTGCAGTAATACTTTCTATTTGAGATTATCGCCTACTTAAATTTACCTTTCTAGTCGAAGTAAATTAAATAAATGATGGCAAACTTAGTTGAATGATAATCTAATATACAAAGCAAAAACAATTAAATAGTGGTTAGTTGGATGGGTAAAAATCGAAATAATTCATTGACTAAACTGGTCGATATTCTCTTTCATAGGCGATTGCTTTTTCGTTTTCAGTTCGAGACAATAGAATTTTTAAATGTTTTTATTAAATTTAAATCGATCGATATTCACAGGAATTTTTATTTATTTCTCGACGAACTTTGTCTTCATATTGTTAACACATCGATATTCAATCATTCAACCTATTGAAATAATTCATTTCTTTTACGATGCAATATCATAGAACAAAACCTTTTTTGAATCGAATCAAGACACGGACAAGACGAGACACGCTGCACACATCAGGCACAAAGTTAAGCTCAGATAGTAACGTCAGATACATCTTTCAATTTTGTCTTCTTTTTAAAGAAAATAATTTGAAATCAGTAGCTGAGTTTTAATTGGTCGTTAAAGAAAAGTGTAAAACTGTTCGATATCTGACATTGATTCTTGTTACTACAGTTTAATGAGGATTAAGATTTTCGGCTTTGCTTATCAAGTAGAAATCATGGTAAAGACGATTTTCTTTTGTTATTTGAAACTTGTTATGTGAAATAATTTAAAGTCATCGAGAAAGAAAAACTAAGCCCCCATGAGTTTAGTTGAAACGACAAACGTTTTTTACGAGTTGGTCAAATAGAAAATAAATTTGAATAGCCGGAGAAAAAGAACTGATCTTGGAGTCTGCAGATAGAACAATTAACTATTGAGTTGAGAGTTGGAATGCATTGAAATTTATTTTATAGAAGATAATATGATAGAATTGTTTTCTCTTTTAAACAAAGCAATTTAAGAGTGAGAACTAGAGCGAGAACTTTATTGCTCATTCGATTTGAAATAAGATTAGGTATTCGAAAAGTAATCTATTGGTGTAAGAGTAAGGAGTACAAATATTGAAATAAATAGAGCTTCATTGTTATGATATACGTTGTGGAAAAGAGTTAGTTGAACTAGATGCTGAATAGGTTTGTTCATGTTTCGAGAAAATAACTAATTGAACTTGGATGATTCAATTGAAAGATATTCTAATCGATTATTTTGTTTCTGTTGAAACATGGGCAAAAGGATTGATTAGATGAATACTTGAAAAACAAACATTATTTCAATATCTAAGTAGAATTGGGTTCACAGAAGAATTGACTGAGCGAGGAAAAGTTGGGATAAATTGAATAAAAAAAATCAAAATTTTTAGATAAACTCGATGTGTCTATATGGATATATCTGTAGTTGAAGATAATCAGTTGAACTGGTTTCGAATTGTCGATGATGCGATGATTTGTAAGCGGCTTGTTTATTCGAGAATTGCCGATCATTATTATTTCTATTTATTAGAACTAAGATTCGATTAGAATTGAGATTGATTTCAGCTGCACAATTCCATGACATTATTGAACAACGAATTAAATCATCGATCGGTTGAACTGTTAAACAATGACAAAAAGAAGAATAAATCCGATTTAAGTTGGAACCTTTTCTATTGATCCCAACTTGATTGATGATAGCTCGATTGGTTTAAACCAAATACTGATGATTGAGTTAATATATTTCGTAAGAAATAAGTTCCTAGAGCAGCTTGTTTATTGAAATAGATTCAAAGCATGCATGGTGAAATAGAAGATTATATGAATCTATGTTACCGGCTGTTGGATAGAGAAAATTGGGATATAGAAGACTTGCTTCAATGTTTTGCTTTCCTCTATCGACATTATGTAGAAACTGACAACGAGAACCGTATTTACAATAGCCAGATGCAAAATTTCGACAAAATTCTGTTTTATATTTCGGATGTCGAGTTCGAGAACGTAATTCTTCTAGACCATGAGCGAATTGACAACGTGATGAATATGAACAGAAACCATAAATTGAGTAATTACGACATAATTCCGTTTTGAACTTGACTAAAACAAGAGGAAGAAATATTTGCTCGAATGATACTCTCTTGGTTAGTTCGACGAACGGTTGTCAAAATCATTGATCGACTGTTGATCACTGTCGCTATTCGTTTTGTTAGTTGTTTGAATCGATGATATCTGCTGAATTGTTCCATCGGAATTCATTGACGATGTTTGTTGATCGATGGCGCGAGCTAAACATGTTCCTGGACGAGGAATGTACTTGGAGAGACGTTCTATTCGTATATTAGTGTGAGTAGGCTAGCAACAGAGAAAT
Organism: Rotaria macrura; assembly: GCA_900239685.1. Classification (NCBI taxonomy): domain Eukaryota; kingdom Metazoa; phylum Rotifera; class Eurotatoria; order Philodinida; family Philodinidae; genus Rotaria; species Rotaria macrura. The sequence continues at coordinate 35,134 of OENT01001298.1, read as the reverse complement.
AAGATCGTTAACCTGGTGTGAAATCGTCGATCGAATTCATTGGCTTTTCGATAACTATTTTCAATTGAATTCTATCGTTACTTGTTTATTCTCAACGAATATCTTCTATTGAAGAATTCGTTTGTTTAATTCATCTGGTTAATGAACAGATTAAGAATCAATATGACGTTGAGTTGGAAAAAGATTTAAATAATCAAGTTGTTTTTATGGGAGAAGAGAATTTTCTTTATCTTAATCAACATAAATTGATTTTACTTTTTCACTATTTTAGTTATTCAGGCGCTTCTCGAACAAATCTACGGTAACTATGATAAATAACCTTCTTTATTTTACTTTATAGATGAACGAGGATAACTCGAGATTTGCTGATCGATATGATGTTCAAATATCAAACACTGAACGACGTAATTCAACTATTGCTATACAAGATTCTTACATTGTCTATTTAGTTGAGTGCAGGTAAACTCTTTTTAATTTAGATACGAGCAAATCAATCTTTTGTCTTTTCTTGTTCTTGTTATCACTGTCTTTGTCTTCGTCATCGTTTAAGAGCAAGGACAGCAGCTTCATACAACAAAGATACTCAATCGACGTGTGTTTTTCGTCGTTATTCAGATTTTGAAACGTTGAGAAATTATCTTGTTGCGAAGTATTCTTGGGTGATTGTACCTGTTTTGCCAGAAAAAACAGTTAGGATATATATTCACTTTCGTTTCTATCAGTATTTTATGAATATTTATTTGAAAAGATTTCTCATACCTGGTCGAAATCACATCAAGATCGAACAAGTATTGAAGTAGTAGAACGACGACGGGTTTTACTCGAGGTTTTTCATTTCAAATCATAAGTTGAATTTTATTTTTACTCAACTCTTATTTGTTTATTATTTTGTCAGCGTTTTCTTCATGATTTATCTCTTCATCCTACACTATCGACGGATTCAGCTGTTCAAACATTTCTACTTCAAAATGACGGATGGAAACATATTGTTGATACAAGTCATATTCTTAACAAAGTAAATCAAACATTCCAATTTAATTATTTTCAGATGTTTTCCTATATCATTCGAACACAACCATTGCGTAGATAACTACTTATTCGTATCATCGAGAAATATTCATTCATATCTTGCGTACAAAGATTGTCTATTATTAATTATTTTCTATAAAGATCGAATTTTAATATTCATCTCATTTTTCAGTCGATTAGTGAAAGATGTTTTTTTTCAAAGAAATCTGTGTTAAGCACTGAAATCGATGTTGAATAAATATGTTTTGAAATGGAATGTAAACCGATGAAATAAAAACAAACTGAAGATTTTACTCGTATTCAATCGTTGAAATTCATCTTTTTATACCGAAATTTTTTCTTAAAACTATTCAAATATTTGAGAAATATGTTAAAGCAAGTTTTTCCCCCATAAGTTCGTCGCCTTTAGTCAAGTCGAATTAACTAATAGAGAAATGTTGAAAATACAATCGATTTGAAAATGAAGAAGGCGATTGCTGTTCATTTAACTAAACAAAGACAAATAGTAAACGACAAAATTCACGACAAAATCCTTTGAAATTACTTTATTTTAACAGATCGATCAAAGTTATTTCAATGACATTGGTAGATTATAAACATCAACCGAATGCATATTTTATATGGATAGATTCATCGCTGACCCCTTGTCTGTCGAACTCTTTTTAAACAAACTATTTGGATAAATTTCACAATCAATTTGAATCGAAATGATTTGAATCGATTGGTTCATTCTTACTAATCATAGTCGATTATTGACAAGGAAATCCGTGGACAAAAAACTTCTTTCTTATTGATCGTCAATCGAAACGATATTCGAACAAATGAATCATGAACAGGTTTGAGAAATGAACTTAGAAACGACATCTCTTCCAGTTACTTTTCCTTGTGTGAAAACCGAGAGTTCGTTTTGTTTAGAATTTCCATCCATAAATCTTGTTCCCTATTCTTGGGAAAGATGTTTGTCTCGATCGAAACGAAATCTAAAATGTCCACTAGAAATCGAAATGAACGATTTATATGCGAAATGTCCGACAAGATATTCTCGATCGACAATAGGTGCAATCATTCTCATGAATTCGATAAATCATCTACTTTTTTAGGCAATTACTTCCAATTCTCAGCATGTTATCGATGAACTTGTTTCTCAACGAAAAGATGATTGTTAATTGATTGAGTTCTTCATAGGAGAAGCTCTTCATCGATTATTCAATAAGTGAAGATAATTGGTGTTTTTCTCAAATATTTTTTCAATATAAGGATCGATATATGAATCGAACTTTAAAACGAAGTTCACTCGAAACAACGGATGTATCGAGACTTTTAAGTGTAACAAGTTCTTGTTCGATATATTGGCCATTTCGCTTAATCGATCTTCTTCAAATCGAAGTGAAAACGCAGAACTGATTAAATCTATATCAGTACGAAATTGATGTGTTTAACCTCGCTGCTGAAAACTTGCTTTTGTTCGTAATTAATTGAAGAATTCCCCTTAGATGCTATGATACGTATTGAATATTTCAACATGTGTTTTAGTCTGAATCTTTGATCCCTTCATTTAAATTGAACTTGATGCAACACGAAAGAACAAAAGACAAGTAAGTCCATGGGAAAGTCGAGAAAGAGAGACGAGTCGATATTTATTCGATTAATGTTGTTTATTTCAGGCGCTTTCTCGACGCTTATCATTATTCGATAGATCTCAACTGTGTTTTGCACAGTCTCCTTCGAACACGAGCCGTAAGATAAATGAAGATTCGATAGATTTGTCGGGATTGAATTAAATAAATAGTATTTTCAATACAGAAACTTGCTGATCGAATATATATCTATTATCAATCTCATAATCAAGTTGGCCGATTGTTTAGTGACTGGAGTAGGTGTGAAGATAAACTTGGAGATTCGTTACAACGAGCTGGACATTTTATCGACAGGTTTCATTCGTGGTTTTCATTTATTTATTGCAAACTATTTTCGACGATTTCAGTTATTCGGGACAGATCGAAGAATATTTGCATGAACAAGATGCCCTGATGGATTTCGTTAAACATCAGTCATCGTATTGTGATGTCATCAAGTATGTCTTTTTGTCTACTTTGATTTGGATTTAAAATGTTTTCATTTCATTTGATTAAACCCGACAAAAGGTCGATTGTCGAAAAACACGAAGAATTAGTTGAAGACAACACCAAACAAGAAACAACACTTGGTACTAAACGAACTCAAAGGGATGCATACGTATGTCTATTCACTTCATTTATCAAGTCATTTATTTATTTATTGATAAAAAAAAGGCCAATGGAAAAATAAACTTCTCTGTTAACTCGATCAAATCAAAGCTATTCGGCGAGAATGAAGAAACTCGTTATGCTAAAATCGAAACAATGGATTCAGATATAAACGATGCCGTGTTACATTGTCAAAATGCTGATATTCGTGTAAAGTAATGACGCATTTTGATTGTTTCTATAGAAATATTTGTTTCGGTTTAATGAAGAGAATTCAATAAAAATGCGTTAATCGAATTCGATTTTTATAAAACAACGAAAGAAGAACAACAACGGGAAATTCTTCGTTCATATGCTCTTCTTCAAACTCGAATAGCGAAAGCGGTGCGTTCGTAGAAAACAAAACCAATTGAAAACGTTCGATGCATGTTTAATGATTTGTTTATTCTAGGCTTTGAAGAGTTGGGCAAATATTCGAGATAGTTTTTCATCGGATCATCCACCATTGTAAATCAATGAATATCAATATTTTTCAAAGAAATTCTGTTTCTCACTGCTTCGAAATCAATTTAATTTCTAAAACATTCCAATTGTTGTTCAACATGTTTATTCTATTCGATAGAAAATAATTCATTTTAGCATTCAAAATAAATCTTTTCTTTTTATTCAAACGTAATTCTATGATTTAAATGACTTCTCGTATTTCACACTTATTCTTTTAGATAGCGTCATGCTCTCGAAGGATTTTCCTACTCAATGAATTTATTTCATCGTCTCTCTAGAAATCAGCTATCTGTTCTGTAAGTTCGTTTTGTTTCTCTTCAATCAATTAGATTCTATTTCAAATGACACGTGAAAACTCAGACGAGACTATTTCAGAGAAATCAAAACAAAAGACGATCGAATGAATCATGTCAATTCGATTACTGACGAAGACCTATTTTAGTCGGCTACCTCATTCAACTCGTAAGATAAGGGAGACAAAATAAGTTTAATGTTCGTCATATATTATTCTATGAGTTAGTATTATATAGAACGAATGCTATTCGGTTGGTAAGTATTTACTTTTTTTATCACCGATTTCATTTATAAATAATCTCGAGGGTCAATCAACGAAAGAAGTAATCTAATTTCTCTTCGTTTGTTGGATTTCATAAAATGGCGGCAGTTTTGAAAGATGAAAGGAAAAGACAACTAACAGCGTGAACATATTCGATACAATCTTCTGTTCGATATTCAAATTGAGCTAGCAAAGAACTAATTTTTTCAGGCTTCATGTCGAAAAACACGTCGGGATCTCGCTTTTCACACCGTGCTGGATCAGTGAATATTCGAGATGTGACAAATAAATTATCAAATGTTGACATAAATTCTAAAAAGTAAAGAATACTATTCGTTTAAATGAATATGAATCGAATATGTATTTTCTATCTCTATGAAACGAACAAGTCATAATCGGCGATATTCAGCGAAATCGTTTACTGTTGAAAAACTTGTCGAATCACTTAAAAATGGTCGATACAAACGAGTTGTCGTTCTTGCTGGTGCAGGTATTTCGACTCCTAGTGGCATACCTGACTTTCGGTATGAAAAAAAAAATAATAGCCGAATCATGTTTCCAAATGGATGCTATTGTTGTTTTCTACTTTTGATTTTTTTTCTCTTATTTTTCTAAATCAGAACACCAGGAACTGGTTTGTACGATAATCTTCAACGTTACAATATTCCATATCCCGAAGCTATATTTGAATTGAGTTATTTCAATCGAAATCCGAGACCATTCTTTGACTTAGCCAAAGAACTTTATCCCGGCAGATATTTTCCAAATCTGATTCATTATTTTATTCGCTATTTATACGAAAAGAATTGTCTTCATCGTGTTTACACACAGAATATCGACGGACTCGAAAGAAGTAAAACAGTTGAGATTTGATTTTCTATTGATTTTGTTCGTTTTTCAGTGGCTGGAATTCCAGCTGATAAAATCGTTGAAGCTCACGGAACTTTTCTCAGTGCCACTTGTCAACGTTGTCGTCAAAAATACCACAGTGAAGAAATTCGTCAAGACATATTTGACAATGAAATACCAAAATGTCGAAAAACGTTCCGTTGTAATGGAATAATCAAACCAGATATTGTTTTCTTTGGCGAAGATCTGCCACGACGATTTCAACTCTACGTACAGGATCTACCCATGTCCGATTGTTGTATTGTTATGGGTACATCATTGGCTGTTTATCCATTTGCTGATATTGTTGATTCAACAACAAGGACAGCGGCTCGTCTTCTTATCAATCGGCAATTAGTCGGAACTTTTCTTTCGCCAAGACGTTTTGATACCACTCTTATCGGAGATTTAGAAACAAATGTCAAACAACTTTTAAATCAACTCGATGCGAGCAGCTATGTTCACGATTTAATGAAGAAAGATAAAATATCTTTCGAAAAAACGAATGAATTTATCTCGAATCATCATTTGAAAAGCGCGAAGACAACGACATCAACAATAACGACGGCCACCAGTCGATTGAAGGCAGCTGAGAGTTTTCTTGAGCAAGAAAGGAAATTTTCAACGTGGAATGGGCAACGTCAAGAAAATCAGTTACTTCCCCAGGCGAAAATTGTTTCATTTAATGAATCAACTAAAATGATGATTGAGAGACACAATAATTCTCTATTATTTAATCGAAGACGCTCGAAATCAGCGTTTCCAATCGTTCCTTTGAAACAACTGTCATCATCATCATCGTCGTCGTCGTCGTCGGATTCATCGTCCTACTCGTCATTGAATAATTCTTTATCGGAGTATGAATTAATGCCATTTGCTTTCAAGCGTACAAGGGAGAAGAATAATCAACAAGATAGACAAAGCATTTCAACGTCAACCACTAAGCTGAAGAGAAATCCTTTGTTAAATGCAACTTTGAAAACAGTTTCGTGAAACTTATTTTCTTATTTCAAATGATTATCATTTTGTTTCTTTTCTAAACATAATTTATACAATAATGAATATAATCTAACGTTTTCGAAAACAAATCTCGAACAAAAATATTTCTCATAGATCTCCATACTATTTACCAGTCGAACAAGATTCGATTTTTAATCGATAGCATTCAAGAATTAAACTAGAATAAACTTCAATCGACAATAAATGTCTTTCGTTCCATTTTATATTTGTCTCTTCGATTATTCAGTCTGTTGCAGAAATTATTCCTCATCAATCATTGACGTATCAAATAAGCAGTCAACATGATAAGAGCATGTTTTATAATTAACTTTATGGGCTATTGATTGATAATCGAATCTCTCGAAACAAGTTTTTCTACACTTAGAGTCAATAGAGATCTTTCGCAAGTTCAGTGGTATATTAGTTGATGGGTAAGTCTAGTATTAGGTTAGATTTCTTTCGAAAGCCTTAGGATATGTCGGTCACTCACACATGCTGAGGAACGTAATTGACCATGAAGTCACTGTTGGGAAGCTCAAGAGCAATCAAGAACAAAATTAACACGCGGATTAGAAACTTCCACTCATGAGAAGTTGAAGCAATATGTACTATGAATTAAATGTCTTCAGAGATTACAATATGAATCAAAGCAAAGTAGATGCATAATTAACGAGATAGGTCAGCAACAAGGACTTTTTGTTTTTGGATATTAATCTTGGTAGGATCACTCTTTGATTCTCTCCATTACTCCAATAATATTGGATAGATATTGATATTACTCACTCAACAATGTACACGAAGAAAACAGAGCCAAGGCTTAGTAGGGCGTTCAACGCCATATCTTTACCAAAAAGTTTTTACACAAAAAGATGGATATTCAACAGCTCAGATAACACGATTGGCACTTTTAGACTGCTTCATACTCTATTTATAAACTTATTTTATCAGTGGCACTGATCAGACCGCTTCGGAGCGTAAAGAGTTAAAACACCGTGCCTCGAATTTAAGTTCAAAAAACTGAAAATTAAAGTAGAGGTTTCTACAAAAATTTTATTTTTGAAAAAGAAAAGTATCTCTTTTAATTGGAAAGTATTTATTTTAAGATCAGTACACAAAAATAACCTAAAAGATTTTAATAAAAGAATGAAAATCAGTTGACGGAAGGACAGGGTAGAGTGAGGCTAGATCAAGGAGAGAGAAAAAAGTAAGAGTGAGGGATGGGGAGTTAAAAAATTGCATCTTTTCAATCTGTGAACGATATTGATTCTAATATAATACGAAATTTATCATAATGGCGTAGTCGACTATCTTACATTGAATTTTTAAAAGTTGTCGATATTAACCTTTAATGTTAAATTCATAGAATTCGTCTCATTTATTTTACTTTTATTTAGGACACATTTTATTGAAAAACGTTCTTATTTTGGTTTTTGTTAAAATCCGTTCTATTTCAAAACATAAACTCCAACGATAGTTTTTCCGCATTTTCTTTTTCTCGAATAATTTCTATGCATAGGATACAGCGATTACTGTTTGATGGAAACGATATATGACTTTTGAATGACGTGACAACGGTTCATATCTTGGAGAATGTTCAAAATTCGTCTGTGATATATTATTAGAATATCTTACTAAAGTTTGATCCGTCAAAATTGATATCCTACAATCACATGCTTCTATGCTAATTAGTTAATAAATGCCATATGGAGTAACGATAATGTCCGATATGTTTTCACAATTCAGTAAAATATAAGAATAACAATGAGATACATTCCCCTTTGCTTTTATGGGAATTTCAGTTCTTATTGAACAAGTAGCGTCTATCTAATGATAGACTGAGTCCCTTTTATGAATCGCTATGTGAGCTTTTAATTAATTGAAAAGATAGTAGTCATCTTTTGGACATATAAATCTCACGTGGTTCATGTAGTAAGATAATCAATTTTGTTGTGTCAAACCTCAGAATTTTTTTATAGGTATACTGGCAAGTGTCTGTAATTGCCCAGAACGAAGCTGCCCAATTGGACGCTATAGAATGTCGGAAGTGTCCGAATCCCGGTCCCCGACCAGGGTCGCGATTATTCCGACACCCGATAAATTCCTATTGGAATCCAACATCCAGGGTTGTGATAACTTCCAACGGACTTCTATCGGATCCGAGAGTTTCACAGTAGGATCCAACAGAGTTCAAGAATCCGATCAGCAGTCCAGAGGCGTCTGTAAAATCTGATGTCAAATTTTTCAGTCGTCAAACTTCTCTTGATTATTCGTCATATAATTGTTGTAATCTTCAGAAATAATATCAGTGTGAATGTCGATATGATATTTCACAACTTTTTTATTATCTTTTTCGCGCTTTGTAGACACATACACAAAAAAAATTAATTTTCTTCATAAGACATTTTATTTCATAAAAGAGAATAAGTTTATAAGATTTTTTATTGATAAGAATGTTCTCGATGAACTATTTGCACGGATTTAAATAGCATATTCTACTAACGAAATGATTCATTCATTTTTTCGCTCATAATGATTTTAATAGTTATCGTTAGTCTTATGTTCGACGCATGCATGACATATTTTATTGTTCGCTCTTTATATTACGATCGAGAAGATTACAGATAATATAGTAGTATACACATACACAGGAAATAATGTGTTCTAATCAATGTTTCACCGATATATTGAATTAAATTGTAAAAATGCTATTGATAAAGAGAAGATAAATACCGATCATATGAAGAGGGAAACAGCTGATTTCTGTAATTTTTCCGACTTTTTGAATTTTTGATTTAAATCAGAAAAATCAACAAAAAAATCAAAAATATCGGAAAATCAGAAAAATCACAGAAATCAAAAAAATCGGATTTAAACTGTCCCTCTCTAGATTGATATTTCGAATAACAAGGATACCGAATTATATCAGTTCAATCGAGTCACTGATTTTTTTGATTTAAAATCAAAAAAATCAGCTGTTTCCCTCTTGGATCATATAATTGTCTAGGGCTATACCCATCCTCTAAAGATAAATCAGAAAATACAACATATCAATTCAAAGAAACTTCCTAATTCATTTCAACACGCTTTGCTTTACTAATCGTAAGACTAAATGCATTTCTATGTTTTCTACGCTGAAAATATTTTTAAAATTTTAAATAATTACAGTTTACTTGTTCATCAACATGAAAAGTTACATAGGTCTAGAAGCAATGTCTTTACAAAAAGAGTTAATTCTCAAACTTATGATCTCATGCATTACTTGTGGAAAATCTGGAAACTATTTTCATGCTTTAGTGTTAATTGTTGATCATGTATAATTATATGAATTAAATTGTTTCTGTTAATGAATGAATTTCACCTCTAATGTATTGTTGTAGGTTAAGCTGAAAATGATAAGGTCATTGTCAAAAAATACACGAGATACGTTTCGATCTTAAGAATAATTGACATTTCATCAGGAATTTTCTCTGAAATAGTTACTTGTGCTCCGGATGTTGAGTCATCACTCAAATCTCTGTGATTCGAAATGTAAAAAAGCTATCCTCTAGAAAGCATGAAATTACTAAAGCATGAAAAATGGTGAATCAATGATGTACGCAATTATTTCAAGAAAAACTGAACAGACCCTGGAAAATTTCAATTCATGTGCTAAAAAGTTGAACGTGATTTTTCGACTTATGTCAACACGAAAGTATTGCAGATCAAAAATATAATGTTGAACAAGTTATTAAATAGATCGGTATGAGTCGTGATCAAAAGAATATCGAAGATAGAAATTTTTCTGATTCATTACAAAACACACAAGGAAGTCAACTGTCGGTGCCTCAAGTAATGTTTGAATGGGTATGATAATTGACGATGAAGTTCGATGAAAATATTTTACACATCACTTGTGATTTCTTATCTTTCATGTCAGTGATATGACTTTTTGCTGATTTTGAATAGTATCTTCTAGAAATCATTTAGTGTAAATAACCTTACATGTTTTAACAACTTTGAAAACTGCTGACATATCAACAATTATTTTACGAGACAGTTGTTAACTGTACTCATCTATATTGATCATATTAGTGTTAATTGACGAGAAAGCTTTTACTTTTTCTCTTCTCACTTCGTAAAGTAAAACATTTAATGCAGCTTGTTTCGAATAGCACTGTTTTGGCTCATCTGTTTACTCTCCGTAAGAGTGTAACAATGTATCCACCTATCTTGAGTATGAGTTTTGATTTATTGTGTTGAAGATATCTGATAGTTTTTATTAGAAACAATCTTTAAACAGGCAATGTCTACGAACAAAGTGCAATACATATCATTTCCGTCTTGGTTGAGTTAAATGACGGCGAATTAACGAGCAATGATACCATTAATAGATAATAAAACGAAAGTCATTGTTTTTAAGTTTCGTTGTTACAATATGAATCGAAATTGTCTTATAAGAAAAATAGTTTTTGATTAGTACTAATGTTTAGTCAATGTAGTTATTTTTAATCGCAAAGTCATGCAAGGAAAAAACCTGAAATAGGACGATAAACTCAAAACAACATTATTGACAGTTTTTGGTTTACTTTAGTCCGAAAATTTATCACTACGGTCATCATTCACTCGATGCCAATCATTCATGATTGTAAAAAATATTGAAGAGAATTATTTATTGAATGACGTCTAAAAATAAGAAAACTCAGAATTCATCACCATGTAAAAGTCGTAGATCTATTGTGTTTAGAAAATAAATAATTAAATTTTTTTATGAGTGGGTTGCATTTAATTGCAACCAGTAAGCATTGATGTTTTAAATAAACGTGTTTTGTGATGTTTCCATCGATTGAAAATCAGCTTATTTTTGCTGCCTATACACATGCGCCTCGTGTGTCTTTACAGAAATTGCTGATACAGATTAATTAGATTCCATTTAACTGTAAGGTTTCCAATCAATAAATGACAGTTTGAGAATGAATTCTATCAATCTGTATTCATGAAGAGAGTCTACGTTCAGTATCTGCCAATATTCATCAACGTGTTTGCTCACGTGAAGTATTAGAAAATTATTTAGGTAACAAATTTTTCTTTATGTTGGAATTTAACTGCAGAAATGTTTTGCCTGCATCATAAAGAACAATTTCTTTTTGTCTTTAATAGCGTTACTCACATATTTTTTTCAGTAAGATCTATCAATATTTACTTGCTATCGGCTAGAGAAGACTAGTTTTTTTATTTTTGTATTAAATCACGAAACTCAACTCGTAGAAGCAGTTTTGAAAAAAGAAACGAAGTTGAACAATTTGATTAACTTAGAAAATAAAATGTAACACACCGCATTCAATTCAGGTTATCGATGCACATAGAAACTCAAAGGTTCGAAGAACAAAGAAATGAGCGGATCCCTGAGCAGAGCTCGGTTGAGCATTCATGCACAACTACTATTTCAGACTTCGTTCTATTCTTTAGCAATACTCGTATTTGTTTAGTTCGGTCTATTGCGAATGAAGAGTTTGTTTTTCAAGACACATTATAATATTTATACTTTCTGATCGATGTGAAGTCTCTTGGAATCGAGAATTCGATAATATACTACTTAGTGGAACGAAGTTTTACTCAGAAGTTACGACTCGATTAGAAATCAGCTATTATCAAAAGCGTTTACATCTGAAAATGAGTCTTGAAAAGGAAGACACATTCAATTTCTGTAAAGAACAAAGACTCTGAAGACAGAACTATATAAACTTCGTTGTACACAACAGACGAAAGGAGAATGCCTCAGCATATATGAAATCATATAAGATATGTTTATTTATCTACTGAAACGTTTCACGAAAATAGACAGGTCCTTCGTATATCTAATTTTTCCATGATTCGTCCAGTAGACTTCAGGAACAAAGAAATACTTAAGTTAGCCAAACATTCTTTTTCGTAGATTGAAAGATGCGACAAAAACCTATTCATAATGTATTGAATTCAAGAGGGAAATAGTTGATTTCTTTTAATTTAAATACGAAAAACGGTTTTTAAATCTTACTGCAGTTGTTTCCCCTTGATTAAACTGATTCACGCTAAATAAACCTACCTTCCTCTAATTTGAAGAACATTGGTCATACTAATAATTAATTAGTTAATAAATGATGCCAGTGATCTCTTATTACCGGTTTCTACTGATAGTGACTTTTTCTCTCGTCTGTTCGAAATGAGATCAACTGGATCATTGCACTACTGAATTATTACGTACGGAAAAAAACTTGTTCAATAGAATAGAAAATTGTTTTTCTTTCGTCTAAGACGCAAGTAGTTATGAATTGCCTTTGTGAAGCTGGATGTCACCAGAATTTCAATTTTATCCATGTGGCAAACTATTTTTTTAGTTTCATAACCGTATTGCAACATGGAAAGAATACTATTAATTATCTTTAAATCAACAAAATCAATTTTGTAACATTTATAAGTTGCTATCTATTGATATCAGAAGAAAAATTCTTTCAGAATTATAAAAAAAGAAACAAATATATCACAATCTACGACAATTAATTCTAGGGAGCTGTTCAGACGTTAAACTCATTTATAGATCGTACTATCAATCTGAATGATTAATATTATTGTCGAACGATTGAATTATTTACGAAACATTGCCTACAACTTCCATCGTCAATTTATTAGTGCACTGATGATTGTATGTCTATCACATGTATGGAAAGATACAAAAAATGTATCCAGAAACGACTAAACGTGTACACGTGGAAATAGTTGATGCGTGAAATATAAGTATGAATAAATATAACGAGTATGATGTGTCGTTGGTGTAGTTATTCTAAGTATTCTTTGTGCTTTTTGAGCGTTAATTAAACCATGAGTGCAATGCTTATCGCGAGTTTACCCATGTTACCGGCATCGAAACCGAAGACTGATCAGATAGCAACATCAGCTGATCACCGCCAAGCTGCTCTATGTCAAGAACGTATCAAAACTGAGACGAAAACAAAAAATAATAAAAGATTAGCTGATGCATATTCTACATCAATAGATTTCAAAACAAGTGAACCTTCAGATTTTGATAATCAGTCGAATGTTTCATCTACAACAGGCTCGGTTTTTAATCTTGTACAAAAGACAATAGTAACAAGTATTAAATTAGAAAACGACGAAGCTGAATTTTTTGCCATGACACCTTCGAAAGAAACTATAACGAAAACTATTAATGATGATGAATATAAATCAAGAAAAAAATCACAAAAACTAAGTTCAACAATTCAAAATAAGTTCCAGCAAACACAGGAAAATACTTCGGATGCGAATGTTAATGAATCTGGCGACGCATTAGCTCAAACATTATTTACAATGAAACAAGATATACAAGAAATTATCGCTGGTCTTGACGAAATGGATGATAATCAAACAGAGGATTCTGTATCGATGGCCTCTGAATCTATGTTGGCTACATCACAACATTCATTTCTTGAACGACAGCAAGCAAAAATTGAAATGATGCGGATGGCACTTTTATTAGATAAACCGAATTCGCTCAAGCATGACACGAATGAATCTCTTTATCCGTATGCAGATATCATCGAACACGATAATTATGATTTCACTCACATTAAAAAATCAATACCATCGGAAAATCTTCTTGTACAGCATAAACCATTTCAACATGAAAAAATTCATTATAGAACTCAACGACGTCTATCAAAAATTCGATCTGATTTAGATAAACTTAAATCTTGTGTAAAGAATAAAGATTCTAAATCCAATCAAGAATTATCTTCATCTGATGTAGCAAATTATCGAAATCGTTTAAGAAGAAATTTACTTGAAGTTCGTAAACAAATAGCTGAACATGATGGAATACATCTATCGAAAAATGATCATCGAAAAAATATTGATCAAACTGTTGAAAGCACAAAAGCAGACAATTCAACTGGTCAATCACAAATCGAAGGTTCCAATGCAAAATTCAAATCCATCGTAAGACATACCAATAATATATCGTTTTTTAAAGACTCTAAGGCTACACTGAATAATCTATGATTGATTTAAAAGTCCAAGGCTTTCCAAACGGATACTAGCTCATTTCGTAGTACTCTTAGACTTCTCTTAGTAATGAACTCTCGACGATGAGTTTATATTGGCTCGAGTAAAAAATGAAAACATAATGCTCTTTATCTACCGGTATGGGATATTGTCTAACTAAGAGATACGCTAATTTATTTTTTTTCTGTATCACGATCAGCTATAATTTAACAGGGGAATCTTCCAAGTTTATCCCGATGGACTTCAATGAACTTTCGTCTAACGATACACCCTAGTGCCCTAGTATAAAATCTATAAAGATTTGGATGTATAACGAGACTCGACCAAGTTGTTGAATAACCAATGTGATCATTTTTCAAGAGGGAAACGGCGTACTTCAAGTCGAGAAGTATATCAAAGGACAAAATTAGTTCAAAGTAGTTTAAAGTAGCGTAAAGTATCTTACAATACTTTAATGTAGCGTAGAGTAGCTCCAAAGTAACTTAAAGTATCTTAAAGTACTTTAAAGTAGCTAAAGTTATTTCAAGTACAAAAGTCAGCCTTTCTGCCTTGGGATATGTTCAATATTTCAGTTCTTTATTTAATGGGAAATATCGTGAAAAAGTATTATAGAAATGGATATCAATTGAATTCGAACATTTTTCAAAAAATTTGTAATCAAATACTATTAATATATGTTACAGGGGAGTTTGAAATCTTAAATTTTTTCTCTACATCTCGCAAGAAAAAGTTAAGATTTTAGTTTCCAGTACGGCTAATTAAAATTTTAATTTCTCCTATAGGGAAACTTTAAATAGCCCTAGCAGGAATAAAAAATCATTGTTTCTATACACAATTAAATTAAATTACCGCGAAAATTATCATATGTTGCACAAGGACGTTATCTATTTAAACTAAATAATCGCACAAATAATAATAGTAATGGCCTACATAATTGAAAGGAAGACGGCTACATTTAGGAAAGCAATCACATGCTTGTACACGTGGATTTTTGTAGGAATGCAACAAATCCAAGGTCTTGAGATTTGATGCAAATAGATTTGATTTGGATTTGTTTTCGACTAAGATTTGGATTTGGGTTTGATCTTGAAATGCCAAAATCTGAAGAGACTTTGTAAGATAAAGTCCGCGAAGGGAGAAAAGAATGCTCAAGCCTTATAAATTCATATGAAATTGCTTACATTCAGTATAGATTTAGATTTGTAATTTAGTCTGTATCATTCGGGTTTGGATTTGGTTGAGATTTGGGTTTAAGATTTGGAGTTGGGATTGAGGTTTGGTTTCAGTGTAGCACGACTTCAAAGTTGGGCTCATGATAGATTGAAAACAAATCCAAATCTAAGACCCAAATCCAAGTCCAAATCCAAAACATATCACCAAATGGGAATCCAAAATCTAAGTCGAACAAAGCAATATCAACAATCCTGTGATCTAAATCTAGACAAAATTCACGTCTGGGAACTGAATTCGAACGATAACCCAAATCCAGAAAACAAATCCAAGTCCAAACCTCAAAGATTTAGTGACAAATTCCAAATCCATTCTAGATTCTGTTACACCCGTAGATTTTTCGATGACACTTCGTGAAACATTTAACTTCCTACACTTTTCATGGGCACGATTGTGCAGAACTATTTTACAATTCCTATGTATCCCATTCAAATCTCCAACTTTGACAAGAATGAAAATATTTTTGAACGCAATATTTGAACTGTGAATCAATCCAACCATCTCGCAAAACCGAAAATATATGTTCGTACATTTTACTTTTAATTAAATACTTTGTACGATCAATGAAAATCTGAACATGATCGTCGATTTTTTTAATAAAAAGTGGTAATGCTGAATATGGAATTATATAAATGTTGAGTTTCTTTTTATATACCTTGATTTTCTCAGACTCATCCTCTATTGGTGGATCAGGAATGTCAATCGTGCTTGACACTCTACCACTAACTCGTCGAAAATCTCGGACACAATTAGCACTTATGTTGCTGTCCCACCGCCACTAAAACCCTACCTTTCCATACCGCGATCAATTATAAAGAAAGTTGCGTCCACCACACCGCTGCCGCGAAGTTTATAAAGATATTTTTCGAAAATTCGTATTAGCAATGCACTGCATTGGTACTGATGACATGAACACACGAGATTCAGCTAGTCTCTGAGTTTTACATGCATATGAAGCTAAATCCAATGAAAATCCATAAAAAATTTACAATTATTTGTAAAACATATCTGCCGTCACGATCACCACACCGCGGTTATTTCTAAAAAACGTACCGGGGTCACGTCGTCATGGATATCTTTATCGTAGACGTATACATTCGATTTTTCTTTCGCGCTATCTCAGTCCTTAGAAAGCACGATATCATGACATCATTTGCTTAAAGTTTTCATAAGAAGAAACTGAAATAATGATTTATTTATTTCTGCCAGGGCTGTTTGAAATTTCTCTATAGAAGAAACTGAAAGTTTATTTGCCCTATGGACAACAAAAGTCTTCAACTTTTCTTACGCAAGAGAAAAAAACCATGATTTTAATTCGCCCAAGGTGGGATTATAATTTCAATTTCCACTTGAGGGAATTTCAACTAGCTCCGGATTTTAATTTTCCCTGTAACATATACAATGAATTTCTCTATTAAGCCCTCCGTATTATGATAAATGGTAATGACCCAATTTTTAAACAAACAATATGAAAACACCTTAAATTAACAACCCATCATCTACAAATGAGCTAGTCTATGTTAGCCACTATCTACAGTGCTCAATGCATGTCGGCAGATTCGGCTCATTTTCGTATATGTGACAGAGGCAAGCGTTCGATACATTCTAGTGAAAGCCTATTCAAAAACCATCGAACCACTGGTTTTCTATTCGAGTTTTACGAAGATTCCCAGAAAATTCCACTTCTACTGAAGCGATTTTCGGTTTCCCATATCTCAAGAACAGTTTAGCCGATTAAGGTGAAATTTTACCTGTTGAGAGGCAGCATCGAGATGAGTGTATAGTAAAAAATTTCGGCATTCTATCGATTTCCAGTTCGACGATAGGAACCGTTGTAAATTTGTTAAAAAATTGATCTGAACGGGTTTTGTGAATTTCATAGAATACAAAGGAATCGTCCAGTGGAGTTGAAATTTCTTTGATACGCAGAACTAAATGATGTATGAAACTGCACAAAATTTCAGCTTAATCGGCTAAACTGTTCTTGAGATATGGGAAACCGAAAATCGACTTTCGTAAAAATCAAATTAAAGATCAATGGTTCCATTTTTTCTTGAATGGGGTGTCACAGAAACATATCAAACACTTTTCTCTATCATTTAAGTTACAATGAGCCGAATCCGAGGGTATGGACTGAATACTTCGGATCGTGGCTTATGTGGATTAGCTCATATATTAAAGCGATTCAAGTCCTGAGATATCGATTGAACGGCCTCTATGGTAATCGACTGTGACTTACTTTGAACGCCTGCTATGTAAAAACATTTTTCGCTTCCTTAAGATGCTTTAAAACGAACTACAGTAGTTCGAAGTGATTCAAAGTATTCAAAGTAGCTTAAAGTAGCGTGAAGTAGCTTGAAGTACTTTAGAGTAAGTTAAAGCAGCTTAAAGTAGCTCCAAAGTAGCTTAAAGTACTTGAAAGTAGCCAAAGTTACTTCAAGTAAACCAGTCAGCCATTTCCTCCTTGACTATTACACACAATTTCAGGTGGAAATTTAAAAGTTTAATTTTTCCGATAATCTAGAGTTCTACAAGAGCATATGGAAGAATGGCCATATTAGATATTCAACATCTTAGTCGAGTCTTACTATGCATCCACATCTTTAAAGGCTTTTTGATAGACCATCATGGTTTATCTGTAGACCAAAGTTCATTGAAATCCGTAGGGTCACTTCGGGAAGTTGGCTCCTAAATAAAAGACTAATATGATGCAGGACTTTCATGTTTTAATACTTGCATATTTATTACACATTGACGAACTACAAGAATATCCACGTCCTCAAAATCGCTAAAAAGTCGGTGATTTTATCGCTGGATATTAGGGCAATTAATCGTGAGAGCTTATCGCGATATAATCATTCAAACTGGCGATTTTTACCGATATTTTTTTCGACTTTCAACCGAAATCGCGATTTTCTTACAGTTGCCTAGTTTGGTCTTCTCATAAAAACAGCTAGAAAAAAAAATTTTCTCGCAGACTTTTGATATCTACAGAAGAGAACAGAGGTCCAACCAGGCTGCGTTTTTGAAGGCATGGCTGGCCTGTGACAGACCTTTGTATTTTAAGCCTGCCTGTGCCTGTCGACTTATTGGTTCGACCTGGCCTGCCTGGGATTTTCTTCGGCCTTCCTGGATAGGCCTGTCGATTTTTATTTCATATCAATAACATTACCAGAGGTGTCCCCAGCAACCAAAAGTTGGAGGTGGGAGTAACCCGTAATAAACTTCTTCACAGATATTTTGCGAAGTAGAAGCTAGTGTTGCCAGGTCTTTTGAATTTTGACAGTTTGTCGAGATTTTCTCGGGATTTTTTCTGAATTTTTGGGAAGTCGTGACGATTTTATGCGTCAGTTCAGGATTTTTTCAACATTTTCTCTCGATTTTTCTGAATGTTTTGGCTTTCTACCAATTTTTTTAGACTTTCTAAGAAATTTTCGAAGTTTTTGGGATTTTTTGGAGCTTCTTTGGGACTTTTTAAAGAATTTTCGTAGTTTTTCGGAATTTTACAGAATATTGAGATGTGNCATTTTTTGAAATAGAATGCAAGACAATTTTTCGAATATTCCGGAGGAGAGAATCACACACACACAGCCCTGACCGTTACGATGATAGAATAGAAACATTTATTTTGTTTTACTAATGAACGATATGGGGAATCATTAACAGAGATGGAAGATCAATATCAGCCATTTCTCGAAGAAACACAATTAAATGCTTGCATTTAGGTTTAGAAAACATTAAAAAAGCTTTAAAAATCAGTAATAAATAGCAAAACAAGAATCGATAAGAAAGATTTTAACAACAATCAAGACTGAAAGAATATAAATAAACGAGAACATAAAGAATGAATAGATAAAAATGATGAACTATGCGATTTGAGATGGACCTTAGTCATCATTTCGATCCATCATAATGAACACAGAACATTATTCTATACTTCTCCTAATTGCTACCACTACTTTCAATTTGTTAAAAAATTTTCTATCGAAAAAAAAACAATATATATATAAAGGATATAGACAGGCCAGGCGGGCTGGTGTTTTTAAGCGGCCGGCCTGTCTCAGGTCTGGCCTAAAACACGTGGCCTGTGCCTGTCACAGGCAGGCAGGTCTAGTGACCTGGTTGGACATCTGGAGGAGAACTCTGTTATCTATTCTCGCTCTCTCAGAACGATTTCGTCTTTTAGAGAATACCCATGCTTACTCTGCATCTTCCAACTTTTGTTATATTACCTTGAAGTAAATTCGAGCAGATGATCTGGCATTCACGAATCGGGGACAATTCGGTTTTACTATAATTACATATCCCTCACTTGAACTTCCTATATATATTGAGCAGAACTCTGTAACAACCAGGAAAATGTTATTACTAGTGAAGCCTTTACTGCAAAGACTACTGATGTCATTTTTCTGCTACTTCAAAATAAATTTTAATAATTTGTATTTAAAAATAAATTTGAAGGATAAAAATTTATATCGAAAAATTTAATTTATGTTAAACTTACATCATCAAAAATTAATATATTATAAAGAAAAGTCACTGTTATTTATATCTATCTCTGAATATAAATATTTTTTATAATCTATACTTGTTATTGGGAATAATGAAAAAAATTATTTTTTACTTGATATACTCTTAAATTAAAGCACAGAAATAAATTGAGACCCTTGAGTCATTTTGTAATACGAAAATATATTCCACTACTTTGCTAAGATATTGTTTTTTAAAATACAATGGATCCACCAGAGCTCTGTAGGACGACAAAAACGTTGTCCCGTCGTACCGCCCTCTGGCCCGTCCCATCTCGTCCAGCCTAGTTTTTATTTTTCAGTCCCGTCCCGTCCCGCGTCCCGTCTGACATGGTTTACCAAAAATTTCCGAACTGTTTCATTAGTAAAACACTACCTTTTTGGGGGTTTGAAACGGCTGAGTCAGTTGTTTTGACCGAAAGCGACACTTCTCTGATGAAAAGTCACAAAAAATGATTGTTTTTCAGCTAAAAGACGAAGAAAATATTCCTTGCGGGACGCAGAACGAATCTGAAACTCGTCCCGTCCCGCGGAGCTCTGGGATCCATTGATCATGGCGCTTGTAAAAGGAATTTCAAAAAGAAAGAAATAAAAATAGTAGTTTACGGATGGGTGTGGGTGATAGAAGACTGACTTTCACTACCAAACCACATCTCACGCTCATATATACGCTTGTCCAAACTCAATCTTAATCGAACTGAATCTAATGGAACTTATGTGCTTCGTTTTCCTCTCTGGATCCTAATGCTGCAAGGTAAAACTGATGAATATTTTGCAAGTGCTATAGGTGAAATAATCATAGAATTTCATAAGAGGTGAGAATTTATATGAACGAGAAGAGAAAAGAAGAAGCTGAGAATAATCTTATTCTTGGTTAATTGATTACAAGTATTTTCTAAAATTAGTTGTAATGATCGAAAGACACTACCCTTATGTGTAAAAATCGAAAACTAATCTTCGTTTGTAATCGCTATTAAGAAAAAGAAATTTTTGTTGAAATTCGTCAAAGATTCGTGACACAAGCCAATCATTGTAAGAGATTATGTAATTTAATTCGATACATATCAGCAAAATAAGGAAATATGAACAAGTTCTTTTTTGTTTATCTAAGCTAGTAAACTGATAATTAATGAATCAGAAAATTGTCGTCTAGCGTATCATAAAACTTCGAAATATATTTTGGATGAAAATATTTAACAATCTGAAGTTAGTTTCGACCAATCTCAAATCTCAACATAATCGATGATTTGGGACGATACATCTGCTTCACTAAAAAATCGAAGATTAATCGCGATGCATTTACAGTATTCAAAGGATTGGTGATTAATCGCGATAGATCTGAATAATTCAAAAAAGTTGTCGATCAATCGCGATTAATCGTTAACTTTTATTGAAATCGTGATAAATCATCAAAAGTTAGACGATTTTAACGACATGGATAAGTACATATGGTATGCATAGTTTAGAGTACTATTGAATGTGTTATTTGAGGAAGACGGCCGTTAGTGATTCATCAGGAATTGAGTGTCGCACCTTATTGGTACGTGTTGAACTAAATGACCACTTTATAGCTATGGGAATTTTACCAATTCGTGAATATGATTATCATTGTGAATGAAAATCGTTTGACGTTTGTTAATCATACCCTAATCAATTCGAGGATTATTGGTCTTAGTGTTCACATTTTATGACGATCCCACATTTACATTAATGCCACATCTATTGTGACTAACTATCGGACAGAATATCAATGTATAACGTTGTTGGATTTATGTATGCTTATGTTTAAAAGGGTTTTGAATCATATTAACAAACAACGATTACAATCGATATTGTACAAATATACTGTGTTGTCTAAGCTAGAATGTTATATTTTAAGTATCCACTCAATCTTTTATGAAATGAGATCAACAGAAAAACAACGGAGACAAATTTTTTGAAAATTTACACAAATACTAAGATATTTTAAAGAGCGTTTTATTTAATGAAACGCAATGAATTCGTGGTACGCTGCGTGTGTACAAAACGAAGAATATTCGATGACCAGTGAATTATAGACGAATAGGCTTATTTATGTCTCTGGTCATTAAAGAAAAGAATTTCAATAGTTATGTCCTCTATGTGAAAAAAAGAGCTTTTTTAACCGTCTTACTCTTTATTCCTAAAATGTTTAGCCAAAACGAATGTATTGAAAAACATGAAGAAGTTTCCTAGTTAATTCCAAAGTTTCCTTCTTTTCAGACCCACTAAAGGCGCATAAGACTTCAACTAAAATTGTTGAATATCATGTATATCTTGGCATAAATTATTGTTGTTACATATCTAGTTCTAATTTAGGAAAATAGTCAAGAAAAAAGTACACATGAGTTAATCTCAGCACCATTTATTGTACGTCTAGCACAATATCAACACAAAAACATCGAAGAAAGTCATAATCAGTATCCTAATGATTTACGATTCGATCCAACAACATTTGTTAATCTTTATGAAGAGGCCAATCATTTTTTTGGTTCTAATCAACCATTCTGGTATCAAACATCCCATCCACGGTCACTTTTACCATCATCAAGTGTAACATGTGAATCCGATGTATTGAACATGTCAAAATTATTACCTGATCCGATGGGTACGACTACTAATTTTGAATTCGAACGAAAAAATCTTGAAAATATCAAGGTTAAACAAAATAGCAACGATCATAAGACTTCATTGAATCAAACAACCGTAGATGATGATGAATTTTTCGATTGTCCAACTCCGAACGATGATGAAACACAATCATCGTCATTTTTTTCCAGTAATCAACTATCATTGATGTCAATTGATGATGATGAAAGTGTATATTTTTAAAAAAGACATGGAAAAAAAGTTGTGAGTGCTTCATAACCTATTAATAATGGATTGAAAGTCATCAAGAATAGATTATCATTAGATAGAGTATCAAAAACATTGACGCCAAGCTATTTTTCTTCAAGTATATCCGTACTGATTACGAAATGTAATTCCAATTATAAGATTATAAAGTATAGATTCAAAAACTTCTAGAACTTCGTGTTGAAGATGATATTTTTCAATAAAAATTATGAAAGTTCTATTTGAATCTTTGTAAGAGTGTTGTTTTAAAGTTGTATGCAGATTTCATGGAATACTCAATAAAATTGTTTCGATATTGACGGAAATTTAAATAATTCAAAATGCCACGTGACAGATGTGTAATTTGTATTTGATTAATTTCGAACAGAACTATCGTTTAACAAACGATTGTTAATACGATGAAGTTTTCCTTTGAAAACTTGATAGTGGTTCATTCGAAGAATATGCTAGTTTTAGGATGGTTGAACGGATTTCTAAAATACTCAAGTTTGCATGAATACGTTTTCGAGTGTTCAGTTATCTGAAAATGTTGACAACGTTTCTCGATAGTTGTGCACAGTTTTGAAGTAAAAACCTGTTAGATTTCGTCGAATACAAGAGCACGACTATTCTAAGCTTCTCATTATTCCAAATGTAATTTTTAGACAGATCTTCGACACCTAAAACATTTCCATGCGAAACCTCTTGAACTCTAAACAGCGTTTTGACTGTTGACAGAAAAGACATGCAGATTTTCGATATAAAACATTCAGCTTATCATTAAATATGGAATGATTTGTAAGTAATGTAATTGAAACAATGCAAGACAGAACATGTGTTACATAACTTATGCATACATAAAACGTGAGTTATGAGGCAAAAGAAATTTATCCGATTAAAATTCACAAGTGCTGTAAATCAACGAGACTCTATAATGGTAAAATCGGAAGGGCGATGTATAACAGTAACTTACATTGAACTGAAATAAAAACTGACGTGACTTTCTCTCATCTACTTGGTAATAATGGAGTCTTTCTAACTTAACAATTCTTTTCAAATTTTGATTCTACTTCGAAGATCGACTCTCGTAGAGTATTGAAATCAATCCGAAAATGACAAAAACATTGTCGGTCTCCCTTAGACTATCAACTATTTCAACGCGACTTAACTCATAGATTAGTCTAATGTGAATAAGAATATCTTAGCGAATTCAGTTAAAAGACAAATGTCTAGTCAAAAGTATGACATCCTCGAGTCTTTCTTAGTAGATGAGTGATTTGAAGGAACAAGCGTTCTGACGTATTTGTTTCACAAGTGAACCTATATAGATCAACGAGTAAAGAATTTCGGCTCGAAACATTTTCATTCAATTTTAATAGACCTTTCGTAGTAAAAATTCCAATTTCGATAAACCAATTATAATATTCTTATTAATTTTGAACTCTTAATATTTCAATTTTCATCAAGCTTGTGAAGAGACTCTATTTTAAAGCTAGTAAGATTCTTTTGTCATTTGAATTTTATTTTTCGATCCATATATATGATAAAAATAATGAAATTGATGATTTTCTCATGTAATTAATTAATTCTTCGTTGCCAAGTATTCCAACGACTAATATTAGTTTCTGAATACTTACAGTAAACGAACGTAACTCGAGATGTATTTATGACTAATGGAAATATATTTCAATAACTTTTTTCTGTTTATATATTATTTGTTCAATTTTGTTTTATTGATGTTACTGGTGTACGTTCAAGAGCCATTCTAGATAATAATGTACGTTGACAAGATTTCGTAACCGTTCTTCGTTTTGTTTTTATCAGCAATAAATAAAGATGAGTATATGTCTCAATTAAATATGATACTAATAATCCTCAATATACGGAAAAAAGGGAAAAATTTCATAAATTTCAAAGTAAAATTATTTACTTTTGAAATTAAAAGTTTTTCTTCTCTTTTCCCATTCCTACCAGTAATCCGTTAGCACGATGAATAGGCAAATGTGTTTTTAACCCTAACTAATTTTTCAATCGAAGTTTGTCTTTTAAAATGTAAACAGCCGATAGCTTGTATTGAATCAACATAAACACAAATAGAACTTGCTACCGTACTTGTAGAAATCGATAATTTAACACGACTAATTAAAATTTTGATCCATGCAAAAATTGTAAATAAACATTCAACAAAACTATTCACATATCCTTATTAACGAAGATTCTAATAAGCAACTAAACTTTTAACAGGCGTAGTTGAAAATGTACTAAATCGAATAATATCTAAATTGGATATAAAGAGCAACAGTTTGTGTTGAATAAGAAAGAAAAAAGTTTTTAAACAAAAGTGTATTTAGACAAAAGTAACGTACAGATAGATAAAAAAATATTTAATTTTAACAAGATATCGAATACAGTGGCAAGATAATTAATAATGTCCGTATGTCGAAAAATAGAATGAACTCATAGATTGATATAAGTACATCAATATATAACAGATACGCTATAGTTAATGTCTCATTTGAATTCTTTCATAAAAATAGACTAATGGCAGAGGACAACTTATGAGCATGACATGAGAAGGTATCAATCGAGTAAGCCCTGGAGAGTTCTGTGAAGGCATCTAGACATATTATTGAATCAATGATCAAAATAGTATCATACAAGATAAATCATACTTGAAGCATATAACGAAAAGCAAAGAAAAGGCGAAAAAATCGACGCAAGTTAATTATTGTAATTCAATGCTAATATCGTCAGAATCGAATTTCGAAATATTTTGCAGGTTCATATCTGTATATATGCAGCCATATCAAAAGAATATCCGAAAAAAGCTATCCTTTAGTTCTAATAGAATTAAACTAATCAATCTGTCTTTCAACAAATATCAACATCGCTAATCAGTAAAACGGATATGTTGCGATAGAATTAATTCAGATAAATCGAAAAACAAAATGCTTGCTGTTTTAATAGTTTTAATTATATTAAATTCTATTAAAGAAAAACTAACATTATGAAACGTCTGTATCAATTGTGGACATAATCATAATTGCAAATGTTCGACATTCGTTTCATTACTCTTTAACGCCTCTTTGTATCTCTCTTTTTTCTCTTTTGTTTGGTGTTTCTTTCTTTCGTCTCTCTTTCATCCACTTTAGTTTTTTTTATCGCCATATATGTACACTTTCTCGTTTTTTTTGTCGTTCGATTTGATGTGTCTTCTTTTACATCCACAGTCTTTGCCGCCCCTATTATTTACAGACGATAGGGTGGTTATACAAGTAAACAGGAAAAACGCTGCGTTGTTATACTCTGCACTGATAACAATATATTTATATATTGATGGCAATCGAGAAGAGTATTTTATTGTGTCAGCCGCCTATATGCATTGAATGACATCATATATGCACACAACAAGTTCAAATGGTTGTGATTGTGATCATCTGATCTCTTCTTTTTTTTTTAAAAAGAGAAAGAATTGTTTGATGTTGTATGTGTGTATGTTTGAGTCTTTACTTTGCAAAGAGAGAAAGAGCAAGCAAGGCTCTAATATAATGTCAATGTATAGACATGTCACCCGTCAACATCATTCATTTGCTTGCATTTAAAATCGATGAGTTGTAATGAGATGAATTAGGAGTATTTAACAGGTAAGTATATTACACATAGAATATCTTTTCAAACTATTTAGTTTATGATCGATTGCGATAAAAGAAAATGTTTTTTTTTCTTTTTATCAATTAAATTTAATCATAGTACTCTCTTTCTCTTATCATCCAATATATATTTTAACTAACGGGACAATTCTTTATGTATGCGTATGTACGTGTGTGCGTCTGTGCACGCGCAACGGATGACAAGTTCTCAAATAACTCACTCATGCTTTTTCTCGTTCTTCATTCGTTTGATAAAAGTAATTATTGGTACAACAAACTTTTGATAAAAATAAACAGAAAGTGAGGATCTACGGAATATGCGCGTGCGCTCTTACACATTCGAAATTTGATCACAGTCGTCATCGACGGATTACACTTCTCTGCATCATTCATGTTCTTAACTCAAAATATTTAAATGACGACGACGATGAAGGAGAAAGAGGGAGTAAACACGCATAAGCACACACAGGAGAGACGCCATCTGCCTTTTTCAAACAGCATCAGCACAAAGAGAGCACGAGAGAACAATTTACACAAAGCTTTATCAAACAGAGAGAAGAAAAAAGTGGATATTTCTATAAAAATCTTGTTGAATTGGTAAAGAATAAAAAAATGAGAAAGAGAGTAAGAGGAAGAGAGATATCGCTCTTTTCTATATGTATTCGATTGAAGTGACAATAATACCGAGCAAAAAAAAAACGACGACGGCAGTATTCGATTAGTAAATAGTTGACATAGGTATGTTATTTAAAAACTTTTCCTTTGGTTGTTTGAAACTGAACTTCTTCAATAAGTATTCTCTCTCCCGCTAAACGCTTTTAATGAGAAGAAAAAATCTGATAAAGACGATGTATTAGGTAATGTTTGCACATGCCTAGTATTATATGTTACTGGAAATAAACAGTACCTGATGGTGCCGCTTTTCCGTATATTTGAATGCTGTGTATATTCTCGCATCATCATTTTCACATGAATATTTCCTATTTGTGTTTGAAGAAAAGTTAAAAACTGCAAGTTTATTGATGATAATATGTAAACGTTGTTTGAACATATAGATATTCATAAAACTCATAAAGTAATTATCGTCTTCAATAGTTTGTTTACCATGGATTATTGTTTATTCTGTTTCTTTGCCATTTAATTTGAACTAATGCAAAGGTAAAATATTTCGTTTCGATGATGTTTATTAACAACTGTTCAATATTTGCTTATATAAACATTGACAGATTTGTCTATTCAAATCAACGCTTAAAAACTATGTTCTCTCTCTTTTTCTAAGTGTATTTGTGATTTTAAATTGTACATGCTTTGATACTAATCTACATATAAAAGAAAAGGAGCAAACGAACATGTATATATATATATATATATATATATATAGGTATAAATCAGCAATAGTCTCAAATATAAGTAGAAAAAAAGAAGAAAGAGAAGCGTCAGGTCTTGTTTGCTAAACTGAGTAAACAAAGCACGCACATGAATATAATAAAAAAACTAGGCTCGTATATATAGTGGCAGAGGTGGTAAATTATAGCAGGACAAAAATGCGCTGTGCAGGTGGAGTGCATACGGTGTTATTTCTTTTATAGTTTATATGGATTTAAATCGATTATTCATCGAAGTACGTTATATTCTAGATAAATGCTTATGATGAATCAAAATATAACAGACGATGAAGATAGCTATGACAACGGTAATGAAGTACTTGATTTAAGTATAAAGAAACGTTTACCTGTATTACTATCGCCACCATCTTCGACAACATCGTCATCATCCTCATCCCCATTAATCATTTCACCAAAACCTGGCAAACGAATGTTAGATTTGAATGCATCAATCTCACCATCATCAACAACAACCATAACAACAGCAACTACAACAATCAAAGGTCAACAAACAAATAAACGGCCATTACGTTTTCAATGTAAACATTGTGACTATAAAGCTCCATCGACATCATTGATGCAAAATCATATCTATCGTCATACTGATTTAACACCATATGCATGTGCATATTGTGGCCATAAATCAACAACAAAATCAACAATTATGGTACATATTGAACTTTGTCATCCAAATATGGAAGTTAAAATAATTGAAAATCGTGTACGTGAACAAGATTTCTATCGAGATTTAAATAGTTCTGGCATAACAACATTATCAAATAAAACACAAGAACCACAAACAAAAAGGCAACGGCATGCTAATCAATATGACATTGAATCGGCACCGATTAATGGTGTAGCTATATCATTGAAAGCAATTATCGATGATGCACATGATTTATCACCAGCAAGTGATGAAATATATGCAAACGATAGTTTTGAATCTATGCTTTTACCAACATCGGACATTCTTGACGATGATCACGAACCAATAATAGAGCCACTTGTCTTTGAATCATCGTCCCCATCGCTTAAATTCAAGTTTTCACCACCAGCAACGCCTATGATTGATTCATTATCAAGAACAGCAACAAAAGAATCCGATTCTGACGGTTACCAACTATTACCTTTGAAAATCTCTTTTTTTCTTTCTCATACAGATTACTTTCACATTTTAGATGATTCAGAATATCTTCTGGTCTACAATCGTCCTAAACAGTATTATGGTTCATTATATGAACCCGATAAACAGTAAAAAGAAATTTTAGTTAGAAGTCTTTGTTATAAAAACATTTTATTGAATAAATAGGTATGCATGTAAATTATGTACATATACAACAAATCATCGACCAAGTATGGAAGATCACGTATTTGTACATACCAATGAAAAGCCGTACAAGTAAGTTACTTTGATCTTTTTTCAAGATGATTGAGTACCATTTTGTTCTCGAGTATATTTCTTCAAATAAATATAAATATCCGGCTCCATTTATTACTTATGTTCTATAGAAGAATATTGTTTTATTTAACAAAGAAAATCAGTTATTTACGTATAAAGATAAATCTCTATGACACTTGCATGTGAAATGTCATTCTTGAACATGAATTATTTTATAAAACAACAATTCCCTAAGCGTAAAATAGTTTGGTGTTATATGCCAATGGCTTTCTTTTTTGACAGCTATCAGAGATTTATCAGATGATGAAATAACTTCAATTTTTCAGATATCTGTTAGCTAATGAAAATTCCCTAGATGATGCACACGCGACTTGAGAACTCATTATAGTTCATTTGCATTTTACATATCTTCTATTCACACAGGAATAAGGCAATTTACTTAATTCAACATGTTTATTCGTTAGGGTTCAGTTCAGTAGATTTAGGACCATGAAAGAATAGTTTCGTTATCAATGCATTAACATGGATCCCTTTTTATGATGCTATGAAATCTTCGATAGTATCCAGATATTCAATCACATATAAAGAAAATGATTGAACAGACCACCCATCAGACATTAAAAGTTTTTGTCCACTTGTATTTAATAAAATGTCCACGGAGCTTTTAAACAATTCATTAATCTATAGATTATTTTTAGTTTTCATCTATCGAAGTGAACGATCTTTAATGCTTACTATTGATTCGTAATTCAAAGCATCATCTTAAATCATCTCTTCTAGACTAACTAACTTTTACTCGAGAATTTTGAGCAAAATCAACGAATTTCGATTGAATGATATTTAATAATTGACAAAAAATTGTTGATTCTATTTGCTGAAGCTTATCGATAAGTCTCATGTATTTTCTTCACAATCTGAAATTCGGATTAACTAAGTAGTTACTAACATAGGATAGCTAAGAAATTTCAAGACGAAAAAAGGCTTTGTCTTCTAGACTGATAGCTATCCATGTTTTAACACGTTTGAGACGGGGAGGGGCGGAACTTAGATGGAAGGAGATCATCACTCACAAAATCTATTCTTTTCTACAAGATTTCAGAGTTATTAATTTCATATATTAAATTTAGATTCTCCGGATAAGATATGTTTGTCCTGTTAGCTTGTTAGATTCACATTCTGAAAAAACGCTGTGCCATCAACATCGAATTTCGTTTCGTTCAAAATGGTCATATTAATATAATGTTCGTAATGCACTTCGCAGTTGCATCATGTCAGATTCAGGTGCTTATGTAGTATTCTTATTAGAAAAAATATGAACAACAGCAATAGTCGTATTCTATTCCGAAAAAAAAGTTAAGCAGATATCGTTCACAAACAAATGTTCATCAATAGTCTCAGAGTTCATTTAGTGAATCATCTAATATTTGACTTTCAGTAGAGGGAACGGCCAGTTTTTTAAGCACAGGTATATTGAATGTTTCAGTGATTGTAAAACCCAGAGGATCTATTCAATACTTAAAAGACTATAATTTACTCAATGAAGCATGAATGTAATTCCAAATAATGTATGACTAATAAAATTATTTTTCCGAAAGACAATTTCAACAAAAATCATGATGTTTATAAATAATACTCGTATGTATTTTAGATGTGGATATTGTGGTGAAGAAATTTATACACGCTATGCTGCTACTTATCATATCAAATATAAACATGCTGGTATGCCACGTAATTTTATTCAAAATAAAGCTGATATTACTAAATATTATGTTAATCGTGCTAAGAAAGAAGAAGAAAACAATCAATTTAAATTAGTTGATACTCGTCGTGTTAAAGTTCCGGCACGTAATGGAAAATCAGGCAACAATCAGCAGGCTAAAATCCATGTTTCAACTGAAAGTACTATCTCACGTGAATGTTCATCTCCTTCTGTTCCTCTACCATCTACTTCTCAAACTGCTTCGTCGCCCATTTCACAATCATCAAAATCTCAATCATCTACGCCTACATTAAACGATTCCCAAGTATCTGCAGTTCCTGATTATCGATTTTTGTTAGCTTGGTCATATTATGTCGCATCACAAGCTGCTTGGCTCTCACCGATGCTTCAACAGCAACAAGGTCAACCATCAGTTTCTCTGCCAACGGATCCGGAATCAGCTGCCAAATTTCTACAAACTATGGAAGCAGCCATGAATCCATTGTCAGCAAAACCAACATTGAACAATAATAAAAACAATGAACAAAATAAAAATCAACATGAATTTGGAACAAATAAAACACTAGATGTTGTCAAGGATGAACCAAATGAATCTTAGTGAAATATTTATTGATATAGACCGGTGAAGAATCAACTAATTTTTGTGCTTTATTCATTCATCTACACGCAATTTTTCTCTACTTTTAATTCCACTTCTTCTAGATTTTTGACAACTATGTATGAACTGAGTGTTTTTTTTTCTTTTTCAACTTTCTTAATGTTGTTCGTTTTGTTGAATTCTAGTATCAAGAGAACATATACAGAACCGTGGTGAATACCAGTGTATGTTTGTTTCTTGGTTCTTTCTTTTTCTGGGTAAAATAAAATAGACTTTTTATTAAAATAATTTATTAATGTCATATACTTAGCAACTTTTTTAGGATATTTTCTTTTTTATAGTTGCACTTTTTGACAGACTACATTGTATATCGGCACAAAATCGTGACGCGTCAACTCTGGCACCGGAAATTTGAAATCATTAATCTGAGAATCTGTTAGTTGTAGGTTGTGGAGCATAGTCCAAAATATATGAAAACATATCTTGTTCAGTCATAAACACGTTAAATCGCGTTTAGTTTTTTCCATACAAAGATATCAGCACCCTATGATAGAAAGTAGTCAATTTGGTCCAATTAATCAATTAAACTTTTTTATCGAAACTTCCTGATACATACACGATTGATAATTATGCATTAACTGCGTTCTAGTAAAGACATCTACTAGTATAAGAATTGCTTTTCTATTCTTCCTATTTACGTACAGAGAGTGTGAGAAAAAAAGCAATATTTCTAGCATCATCGCGTAACGAAAAATCATTATTGTCCTTTTTTAATACTGTTGATACAAAGCAATTTGGTGTAAAAATGCACACGTAATGCTAACCTTTCACGAGCTATTCAATGTAGATATTTTCACAGAAAAAAGTTCCTTTTTAAATTTTTTTTTTCGGAACGCGATGACGATTTTTCATAAATTATCACCAAAAGGCTTATAAACAGAAGTGTATAAGTACTCATGAACTAATCAAATATAATTGTCAACTATGTGTAATGAGGGTGTGGGTGGATGTATTCGCAAGGATGTTGGTTCCTGCGGCTATGGTTTTATGACTGCGGATACAGGAAGAAGATAAACACTTAAACTCCCCCTCCCCGGCAGTACGCATGCACACTGACAGCCACACCACCCCCCCCCCCCCCCCGTCTCACAACGGGTACCAAATACCCCCTCTCCATTGGGGGATACTAATACCCCCAGCATGGGGTACCAACCCTCCCCCGCCCGCCATAGGGATACCGATGCCCCCCTCATTACATACCATAGAAACCAGCGTATGAATTCATTACAGACATAGCAACTAGCATTCTATTATCGTGATATATCATAACATTATTTGCCGCTTCTTCCAATGTTTTTAATAAGAAAAATGTTAAGCCCCCTCCCCCTCCTAAAAAAAAGCCAATTTCCGGAAAAATTCCGAAATTGAGATAAATGCACCAGAAGATAGCCTGTTCTTCGCTCTTTCAGAACGCATATAAGTTTTTACCCCAAATCTCTTTTTCTGGTAAGTTCTCTCAGAAAAACTATTTATTTCAAAATTTCGAAATTGAGATAAAGGTGTCAAAAGTTAGCGCGTTTTTTGCTCTTTCAGAATTAATATAAGTTTTTACCCCAAACCTCTATTTTCCCGAAAACTTTGACGATTTCTGGAAGCCTTCCTGAAAAAAACTGAATTTTCGTCAAAAAGTCTCAAATACCGAAAAAATGACTCAAAAAAGTCGTTTTCGCTTTTTCTCAGTTTGCACTTTCAAAAAAGCGCATCCCACATTTCTCAGTCACGCTGCATACGATGTATTAAAATCTTCTTCTTTTGAAGAGCGCGCCAAGAAGCACACTGTAAAAAAAGGGCACATTAATATACCCTTTAAGGGTTTATGAAAATGCAACGTATAATAAACCCTTTTTCCGTTTAGTTGCATTTTCATAAACCCTTAAAGGGTATATTAATGTGCCCTTTTTTTACAGTGTGGGTGGTCTTCAAGCGTTCTTATTCCATATCTTTCTCAGCAAATTACTAATGTAATTAAAGATCTATATTGTTATTCAATGACCTGGAAACAACCCTTAAATTAAAAAAAATCTTTTTCGACGTTATTCCATCGAAAAGTTTCACCAACTATTCCTATCATCCATTGTGAAAATCACATAATTAAAGAGGTTACTAAATTTAAGTATCTAGGAACAATACTAGATGCAAGACTATCATTTAACGTTCACCTTCAACACACGAAGTCAAAAATTTAGAAAAACATCAATGTGTTAAAACGTTTATCATCTAGTCGGATGTTATCCACGGAAATTTCGTATAGATTGTATCATGCGTATATTCTTCCATATTATCAATCTATACTAAATATTTATCCAATTTTATCAAATAAAAAAAAACAACAACTGGAAGCATTAAATCGATATATTTTTCGCACTATTCATAGATGGTATGATGCTACTAGCGATGAAATAATCAACTTGCTGAGGTATAAATCAATTTCACTACTCACACAGATGCACTTCACAAAATTATTAGTTACAATAATACGAAGTAATCCCTCGGCCATTGCTGATTTTCTTGAACATAAATTATATTTATTGTATTTACAAGAGTATCATCTTAATCCAGCTCTTGCAAAGGAAAAGCGTAAAATTGTAGGCAAAGGAAGGACATCTAATCATGTTCGTCGACTATTGACAAAGTGTCATCCAAGTCTACTTGATCATGTTCTTTGCTATATTGAAGATATAAACATCTGAAGTGGTGTGATGCTATTCGATTCTATATTGTCCACTAAATAAGTACATGACTATGTGTACATATATGTCTCCATCAATAGACACAGTATTTATTATTTATTATAAGTGACGACTTATTGAGACAAAACGATGTATACTGTATATCTTTTTGTTATTTTTTCTATTATTAAAAAATGTCTCGATCAGAAAATTCGCTTTTTCGAAGTTCTTCTTCTGCTTCTTTTTTTCTCTACAAGAGTATACATATATTTCAATATAGTTTTTTTTAAGACTACAAAGATGATGTTCATCTAAGTCTACCTCCCCTATATCCTTTCCATATTTGTATCCCCTTTTTGTCCGTCTATTCTAAATAAATAAAGCAATATACTACTAGTAGATTATCTGTGTGCCGATATGGATGGCACGCTCCGATGATTTCTCTTTCTTCTATGTCTCTATGGCTCTAATATTGTTATGTTCATCTCTCTCTCTCTCTGCTTCTCTCTCGTTAATAAACGTGTGCTGTATGCAAAGTAGTCATACTCTAGAGATGTGAAGCAGCTCAATAAATATCATTTGCGAGAGTGACGGCAAGCTATTCCATCTAGTTTGTCGTTACAATTAATTTTTTTAAATCTTCAAATTTGAGAAAATGAGTTTACACGTACGTTTTCATTCGCATTCAGTAAAGCAATGTGGGGTATACTACAGTGGTGGCCAAAATTATAAGACCACCTTATCTCGATCTATTCTTTCAAATTTTTCTTTGCCTCACACATTATATTTTTTTCCTAAATTTATGGAACAATGTAGAATCAAAT